>VXBZ01004239.1:139706-163096 GCA_013399135.1 Heliornis fulica
GGGGGGGAAGGGAAGAGTCACATTACATATAGATTATTTGTAATTCAGTCTCCTACACAAGAGACAGGACCATGCCCAGTCAGCACATTTGAGTTTTGAAATTTATTACGAAGTCCAATCAATTAAGAGTTTCAAGCAAAATAGAATCCCGACATCCAGGGTTCAAAATGAAACACTTATATTTAAAGTCAGTTTAGAAGACTTTAGCAACTCCATTAATGACTAATATATATCAATAGATATATGAAAGAGAAAGGGGCACACTGGCATCCTTGAACACAGCATACACCTTATAAATCACGTAATATAATTAGAATGAATATTCCTTGAGTTTGTTAGCTATGTATAATTTCTTCACTTATTTGTTACTACTGTAGTTATGCCTTCTGAATACACTTTATCAAAAACTAGACTGTTAACCAAGTATAATCCAACATGACAACTACGAAAATGTGGCAATAAAAATACAGAATGTGCATTTAGGAAAAAAAAAAAATCTTCTGAAAACTGCCTTCCCTCCCAGACAGAAAGCAAAGGGTTTGAAGTACTTCCCTACCTGCTGTACAGTAATCAGCCCTTCTGACGGATCATATGCAGCCTGTGAAGGCAAAAGTTTACACAGTGTCCCTAGGAGCAGAGATACTTCCTTCATGCTTCTCCAGCAACATACAAGAACCATTTGGGCTGTGACATCACACGTTTGCCTTTCTTTACCTTAAAAATAAAAATAAAAAAATGTAATAGTGTAACTCAAGGTTTTTGGACACAGACTTGAAATTTAAATATAATTTAGCCTGATATTCTTGCAAAACACAGCTAAGAAAAAAAAAAATCTAAACTTGTTATCCCAAAAGATAACCCAGCTCTGCTGACCCTAACTGCTTCCACACCTCAACACTCACTCTACTTGACTGTGCTTGGAAAAGGCAGCAATATATTGATATACTGTCTCACCAGGAAAACGCTGTTTTCTAAAAGGGTAGAGGTCTCTGGGTCACAACTCATGTTCACCTGCAAACTGAAGTATACCAACACCTCCGACTTCGGAGGCAGGCTCCAACAAACTCCACGCCAATCAGGCATCCATCACTCATTGTATGTTACTTTACTTTTTTTTTTAACCCAGGTGCCCCCAGGAAGACATGAGCATCATCCCGTTCCTAAAGCAACATCCCCATCTGGTGGCCACCGAGCATGTTAACATAGCTACAGCCTTCCCCTCAGGAAACAAAACATTCGGCCCAACCAAAGCTATCTTAAACATAGGAAAAAAACATGAGACACAGAAAGTCTTGAATAAACTATTAAATTTAAAAATGTACAGATCCACTATAAATTTATTCTGGCATACACCACATACACCAAAGTTTACAACTCCTTTATAACTCTAAGGCTCAATTGCCCAGCCGCAATTCAGTCAAGTAGACAAACAGTATCTAACATTTTACCACTGGAACCTCTGAAAGCAAACCTTCTGCTTACATAATTTCATGCAACAAGTTTTACTGGATGAACATATTCCCCACTAGTCTTGTGTACACTGGAGAGAGAAATCACACCATCACATTAAAAGTGCTGCTAGACAGGAAGGATGTTAAAGATTACCTGGCCAGCACAATTACAGCAATGGAGTCTAGGCCAGTAACAAAACAACTCATTTTCACTTGTGCTGTCAGAGAGATTAACCACAATCCTCCAGAAACACGGTGAATCAGTCTTTAAAACCATGGCCATTAATAACTACCTTCTGACAGATTTAGTGGAGAACTGAAACATTTCAAGGAGCAACTAACTTTCAATGTTGATCACCCATGTAAAATGCCTGCTCTGTAAAGAATTATCTTGATTTAATTACTGATACAGAACTGGATTTACCTCTCATTTCTCTGCAACTACTTTCCATTGGCCTGTGGTCCACCAGCTTCTCAGGCTCTACTTTGTGGTGTTCCTTCAAAATTTTTGCTTGAATAAAATAATCATTTGTGTCCTGTGGTTGTATCTCATGCAGAATCATCTGCAGACGACTTGCACTATCTACACATTAAACAAGAGGAATACTTAAGATGGTTTGGGTTTTTACATCCAGTTCTTCATACAAATGTAATTCATTTTGAGTATCCAAGTACAGAAGAAAGCTACTACCATCAATAAACAAATATAAAACTATTATGATTACGAAGATTGAGAAAAAAACAGGAATTTACAGTCATGTTTTGAAACACATGAAACAACACAATCTGCAATTATTTATTTAATGCAGAAGACAATCTCTATCAGAAGTTGAAAGTGATGATATAAAATGAGAAATTGTGTGTGTATGTGCTACCTCTAGTTCTGAATTGCTGCAAGACAAACAGAACTTCAGAAACTTCAGACTGTAACAGAATTCTTTGAGCAATCTGTTTGTTTACCTGAATCACTATCCATGGGAATAAGACCCTCTGGTGATGAGCTCTGAACTACTGGTGATACTACAGCAGAGAGTTTGTATGACATCAGAATGAGCCTGGCCACCATTTCCTTCCATTCAGCTACGAATTTCAAGTTACTTTAAAAAAATAATAATAATAAAAAAAAAGAGATCACAAATGGAAAACAACACAACATGGATTACAAATTATTCTATACTTTAAAGAAGTCAAATTACAAACACTGAAAAATATAAAGAGCATACAGTTTGGCAAGTCCTAAGCCTGAGTTTAATACATACAAAGGAAGTACCCAACAGCTAGGTAAACAGTGCAGCAGCCAGTATGAGTTCTAAAAGCCACAGGTACCAGATCTCATTACAAACAGCACAGTCTGCTTTTATGTTCTCCTGAGCAGCTTTTCCACTGTGCTTAAATACGGGCTTACTACTGATCATTTAGCAATATGTTTTACTTACTTAAAAGGTAATTGCTGCAAAGCCCCAGTTATACAATGTACTCTCCCATACATGGGGAACGATGCTGCTGCTTGAAGCAGAGACTTCTCAGCTTGAAGTATTTCTTCTTCAACACTCATCAACAAAAGCTTGATAACTAAAGATTTAAGAAGCACACATTTGCATCTGTTTTCAATACATAAGAATAAACACTGTTTACAAAGAAATCTACTGGTTAAGACTTTTCATCCTTTCGTCATTTAAATAAAAGTTGTTGATTTCAGTCACCTAAACTCTATTGTTACATTGAGTTGATCTGTCCAAATCAAATAGCAGCTGTGAAAAATCACAGCCCAGATCCTATACTCGGGGACAATCCCACAGCTCATGATGAATTCAAAAGAAGTTACCACAAACTGAAAGTCAGACTTAACCCTTAGAGCCAAGTTAACACAACAAGCAATTCAGCAAAATATTAAAATCAGAAGTTCACAGTTAAGTATTTGAACCTTACATTAGCCATTAAAAAACCCACCCAACTTGCAAGATGCATATGCCTATTTATATTTACACAATGCACCTTCTCTGTGTCAGAACACAAATTAATTACAGACCCAAATAAGGAATTACTAACAGATAACTAACAGGAGATACGCTAGAACAATGACACATGAAGTTATCCAAGCATTTACTGCATTTATGGCAACCACAACCATGTCTCAAAATCATGATTTCACCGCACATGAGAAAGTATTGACAGGCATCTGTAGAGAAGCCAGTAATGGCACACAAAAAGTATACAACAGTGAGCTGACTACAAATTATATTGAATGCTTTTTAGCAAGTAAGAATTTTAAATTTTTAAGTTGTACTGCAAGTTACAAAAGGTGGAAGAAGTCCACCATGTAATGAATTTGCCAAATCTGCCATATCTATAGAGACTCTCTGCTTTTTCCAGAGGCATTAAACCAAAGAAAAATATTCCACATATGAACTATGCCTAAGTACTGCAGAAAAGCACATGAAGGACTGAAAGCCACGCAGAAAAATTGGTTCCCAGTGAACAGAGCTCCAAAGGACAGTGCTGCAAATACCAAGTACTAGAACATGACAGAGACTAACTACAGCTGCCTTTGCTCTGGAAGAGCAAGCTCTGAAATGAAGGAGAGATTTCTTTCCTGCATTTTATATGCACAGTTTCATCAGCCTATCTCAATGTCACTTTCCCTCTGATCAAAATAAGAACAAAAACCATCTTGTAAGACCACTTGATAGCTTCAGCATGAACAAGGCTAGATTAAGATCCTAAGACATGTGGCTTCTTAGCAGCAAAACAAAATATACTTAAAATACTCTCAGAAGTTAATATCTCTTACTCATTATGCCTTTTGCCAAAGGCCTTAAGGAAAAGCAGTAAGGATTCCAGTGAACACAAAACCCAGAGATTCACTTCCCCAAAAGCTTACCTGTTAAAGTGTTCTTCTCCACTGTACTTCCTGAGGTGCTTTCATCCATTTGGGGGTTGTGCTCGACCCATTTTCCTAAATAAATACACTGCAGTTCTTTATGATGTACTAAAAAGTTCAACAAATAGGAAGCAGTGACACAGTCGTATGGCTTGGTACTTGTGCTGAGATCCATTGCTGCTTGGAATAGGAGATCCAGGTTTTCAGGATCCTGGAAAAAAAAAATAAACTGGTCATTTTACCGAGCTTCTGTACTGATTTAATCAGGCTACTTAGCACCCTGGAAACCCAAGAACCTGTTTTTTAGTAAGTTTGCTGGTACATATATTTCTTAAGAAACACTTCTTTTGTACACTGGTCCCCTTAGATTCAAAACATGCAACTGCAGGTGTTTAGTAAAGATACAATTAACACACAGCAATAAACAGAAAAATCAGTATTGTGTCAAAGGGTAAAATCTGGGAGAAATCAAAAAGACAATCAGATAATGGAATCTGAGACCAAGCAGAACTAAAAAGAAACCCAGAGCTGAAATCCTTAGAAGTACAGTAGCAACCAAGTAAAAACACCTCAATCATTTCCACAGGGAAGTCAAGCAAGCTGAGCAAGGAGCTCGCATTATCCGCTTCCCTTGAGAGTTCGTAGTCACATCCACCACACCTCCCAAAGCCCTTCGTTGATGAGTGAAACAAGCCTCCTCAGGTAAGGGCAAAAGCTACGTAAAAATACTCTGAAGATGCCAGTGATGAACACTTCTGCAGGCAACTTGGATTGACTTCTAATTTTCAGGAACCATGCCTTGTACCCCCCACCCCAAGTACCTACAATAGAGAACATTAATCTTTCAGGAAATTACTCCCTTTAGACTATGTTTAATTACATACCTGCAAATAAAACGCAACATCACGTAGTTTCATCAGAAGTCCAAATGCCAGAACTTTTACTTCCTCAAAAGTACTGGCAAAACACTGGATCAAAGTTTGGACACGAGTATAATCAATCTCCTGATCCAGCTGAAAAACTTGTGCCTGGCCTGTTCAAAGAAATCAACACCTTACATGGTTTTGCTGTAATTCTTTCCAGCATAAGCACTGTATTCACGTTTTGCTTAGCTATACTAAAGACAGCATTAAAATAATATTTTAGCTAAAATATAAAAAAATTACTCTAATACAGAAAATAACTTCTTACCAAAACCAGAATCCCATTTACTCACATTAAATTCAAAATAGAAAAGAACCTTTATTTTAACTTTGGTAAAAAAACTCTTTTCCTGGAAACTTGAAATACTATGAAAATATTCCTCTTAAAAAAAGGTTTAAAACTTCATTGTGTTTTGGGGTTCAGGTTTTGAGATACTTTTTTCTTGTACGAATAATTGCCTATAACAGAAGCTATAACAAATTATTTTTGCTTTTAATTTAGATTTAAAGGAGTCAGTGACTTCTGGAGAGTGATCTAATGCTGCAAAGTCGTCAGAAATTTTAAGATGTAAACAAGTGCACCATATTCCAACACAGAACACAACAGCAAGTAAATCTCCTTAACAGAAGTAATGTCAGGCATCTGAAATCCTAAAGCTACTGTTATAAACAGCTCTTGATACAACTTTCTATTAGAAAAAGAAACCATGGAAAAGATTAATAATATGCCACAAACACGTAAGAGTAAAATTAAGGTGGTCATAAATTGTTCAGGGGTTTTGAGATAAGATACACTAAGTCTTCCACGGCGGCATTTTCTTATTCCCTCTTAAAATCAACTTTTGTCTTTATATGTCTCATTTCTCAAAAAAAAAAAAAAGTTACATTTTCAGACTGCAAACATCATTTTATGTTGGCCGCATGATCCAGAGACAAGATTTCGCAAGACAACCATCAATACTCCATGGCTCTAATACTTCTTGAGTTAGGGTTGTCATAACATTGCAAAGAAAATTTGCAGTAACATCAGCACAACATAAACAGCGCAACTGAAGTGTTCCTTATTTAGTATAACATCACGACGATACACAAGCCTCTTCAATCAAGGGTTCTTATGGTCTCAACATATTAAAATATGTACTCTCAACACAGTAGAACAGAAAAGGAGAAAAAAGCTTCCAATTATAATGAATACTGTCCAAACCTTTCCTCATAATAACAAAGATTGAAAGACCTTGCTAAAAAACACGCTATGTAAGAAAATTTGGAAAAATATCCAACAAGCCGTATATATTTGGTTTTATCTCAACATTTTATTTTCAATAAAACTTACTATCCTTTCTTTAAAAACTAAAGTAACATCAGAAATACCATAAAAATTAAGAACAAAGAATACAATTTTTATTTGACAGAAATTAACTAACTGGCACAGAAGCATCATCTTCAAAGCTTCCCATCTTTACAGCCTATAAACAGGGTGTCTTACCTTTTGGAACGCAAAATATTTCTGCTATTAATCCCAAAATACTTAGTGCAGAAAATCTGGTTGGGGGGGACGAACCAGGAAAGAGTGCCTCAAAAAGTCTGTCACATACAGATGACATGAAATCCTGAAAAAAACATAAAAGAGTTTGCTTCCTGCCCTGTGAACAAAAGTCTAAGTAACTGAATTCAGGACATGCTTTATATGTAACCTCCAAAATGATGACCTTACAGTTATTTTTGGAAGAATGGGAGGCCTACCTTGGCTGTACTCACTAATTTCTTGTTTCCTTGTTTGCTTTTGGATCATGGTTTGGTTTTTTGTTTGTTTGTTTGTTTTTGGTTTTTTAAACAGTTTCCCTTCCCACTCCCACAAAAAGATGGCCATTATATAAAACCATTCAAAATTTATTGAGCATGAAATGCAGAACTCAAGATAACGCACAGTTCAGCACAAAGAAAGTGATTCTGTGACTAATAGCAGAAAAGGACAAATATACAAGAAATCTTCATAGGGTGTCTTCATGCTGAAGCTCTGTCAATCTCTAACCAACTGTTCTGGAGAACTAGAGAACAAGGTTGGCTCAAGGGATCTGTATTTCAAACCCAAGAAATGCCTATCTTTAAAAATTTGTTCCTAACCTGCTACCAGTTGACAGGACTTTTACTTAAAAAATTTAGTTTGGACTGAAGGTACTTCAGTTATTGCTTTTGGACAAAATTCACCTTAAAAGATCCCACATCTCCAAATGGGCACTCCACTCATGAGATAATGGTATATTTAGTCAAACTCATGTTAGCGCACACAGAGTGGGCAAGATCCTCAGCACTGTTTTGCTTTACAGTTTTCTTCATTCTGCACTGTATTATTTCCTAACAGAGACACTGCTTAACTTACCCTGAGGTGTTCTCAAAAACAACTATCTTGCAAAAAAAGCTCTCTCACCTCTTGTAGTTGTATCTCTAGCAATCTAACTTACTTTATACTGCTGCAAAATCCCCAAAGGATGCCTTTCAGTTGAACTGTCAAGTAGATCCTGCTTGGTCTTTTTTTGCTCCAATTTATAAAGCACCTGAGAACTCTCTTGTATCCTACAAAATAACTTTTAAAACAAAAGCAATACACAGGTAAGGCAAGAATCACCGACAGTTAAGTAAGGGAAAGTGGGATTTTCAGCTTATTTTCCAGATCACATTGCTTGTAATTTTTAACAAGTTTGCATACAGTATATCACAGAACAGATCCTTCTCTCTCCACTCCAAAACCAACTTTTTTGCTCCCCATGTCTCTTGTGGCCAAACTTTTTCCCCCTCCCTCTCCACCTCCAACACATTCTTAAATGGTCCTCCTTAAAATCATGCCTAGTCTGCCCCTCCCACCTCCCCATTTTCTGTGGAACATTTCCTCTATTAAAAAAAGCTCAATTAATGCATATAATTTTTATAGCTTCAATGTCTCTTACAGAGTTTGACTCACCTCAGGAGTAGCTCCCCCAGCTCTTTTATTACCAACTGATATTATTTCCTTTCTTACTGCACTCCTTCTAACACACTTTTTCCCTCTCATATTCCTAACTGCACCAAGTGAGAATGGAAAGACATGGACTTCCGCTCTTTTGTTTCTGCCAATCCTATTCCCTCATCTCTCCCTCTCAATTTAATTAATTATGCCTTCCACACTGCTTTCTTTTGCCATTAAGATCTTTCAAAATATTCTTCACATATATGTGATTTCCTCATCTTATATCATTCTATCATCTACATATGACACTGGCAACTTCCACAGCATTTACACATATTCCCTGCAGACTGTAACAGCACAGCCAAACGTGTCCTTGCTTTCAGGTGACACAGATTTATTTTTCTTTCTAATAGCTGGTACAAGACTGTGTTTTGCATTTAGTATGAGAATAATGTTGATAAAACGCTGATGTTTTTAGCTGTTGCTAGGTAGCTGCAGTGTCTACACTAACTAAGGACTTTTCAGCTCTTCACACCCTGCTGTGTGCACACAAAGCTAGGAGAGCAGAACCAGGACAGCTGACCCAGGCTGGCCAAAGGGATATTACCTGCCAGAGAATGTTCATGCTCCAGATGTAACTGGAGAAGCTGAGAGGTGGAATCACTGATCAGAAACAGACTGGGTATCAGGGTGTTTTTTTCCCTTTTGCATGTGGTGAGCAATTGCAGTTGTGCATTACTTCTTTTACACGTGTTATTATCACCTTTTCTTATCCTATTAAACTGTCCTAAAATACTCAGCAGAACTGTTTTCCTTAAATGCTGTATAAATAACACAATAGACACAATAGACATATATTGTTTGAAATTACCTTTCTCAATAAAGAACATATCTGTTGCCTTACTGAAGGAGACTGGCTGTTCAAGTTGTACGTCATAAAAAACAAAGTTAAATGCATTTCTTCCACAGACACAATTTCCGTGGTCCGATGGGTTTCACAAAGTAAACCTAAAGCATCAACACAAACCTGGAAGATATTCAGATGTTAACTAAAAAAAAGTTACAGGCATTTACGATGATACGTTGATTTTTAAACAATGCTGACACAGCGTTTAGGATCAAAGCAATTCTTCTAACTTAAAGACACAAACCCCCCATTGTCTCTTTACCTGATTGTGCTGATGAATTAGACCCTGTTTTATACAGTCAGTGGATACTAAACCACTGCTCATGATATTTGAAAGTGACAGGTGTCCGTGAGCCCTGGCTGTTCTCAGGCATGCCATCAATGCTCCAAGAGCTCCTCTAGTACTGCGAGAACCTGAAGAAAATGAAACCCCATAACAGATTAACACAAACAATGTACCAATTGCAGTGCTTGTCAATGCTTCCAACACATGGCACCTACTTCTTGCTTGGTTTATACTCCATAAACCCCAAAAGACAGTGTCTGTCATACTCTAGCTCTAAATCACCTTGCACCCAAAGCTTCGCTTTGAACATGTCATGTGTAAAAAAAAAACCTTTTGAGGTCTCACGAGCACTTATTTAAGAATTACACTCAACTGCATCAAAAAGGGCAAGAGAATCATAAATCTCAAATACTATCAGCAATATTAACGATCTGGAAGTTTTCTCCCAAATTAATCCTAATAATAATAGATCAGAAAATCACTTTTCTGAGATTTTTTTTTTTGCTATCATAATTGCCAACGCAGTATTTTCTTACCTAGATTAGCATCTGCAGAAGCCTGAAGAATTTCAATCATGTAGGTCAGACTGTCAGGGCTACATTTGAGCAATTTTGGTAAATAGTAATCTATTATGTACGTAGTTTGGTTATGGTTCCCTTCACACAGTATTACTAAAAGAGGAGAAACCCAGATGTCATGCCATTGGTCAATCCAGGTGCTTTCTTGAAAACTCAAAGTCAAATGGGTTTTGTGATTCGTAAACATGGTTTCCAAAAGGTCACTAGCATAGGGTGCAAGAGATTGATCACTCATCACGTCCAGGATCTGCACCGGAATTGTTCTGTCCAACTGCAGTATGTCTGCTGTGCCCACACACTCCACGAGACAGCCGAGAGAAGCGTACTTCCCTTTCACATGCCATTCTAGGCTTAGCAAACGCTTTAACAGCCTTGCAAAGAATGGGTCTGATCTTTCACTAGATCCAGCAACGGTGGTTCGGTGTATCTGAAGAAGATTCTTGAATATCAGTTTGGTTTGGTGTCTAACAGCATCCAGAGGGTGCTCCCAGTGTGCATAAATGTATTCCAGCAGCTTCCCCATTACATCCGAGTTCCCATTAAGTTTGATTTTTAGATCCGGGGAACCTGAAACGAGGGCAGCTATCGCTGAACTAGTCCAAATAGCAAGGATTCTAGACAAAGACGTTGCCATGCTGGATTCTTTTAACCTTTTAAGAAGAATAAGCATAAAAAGTTCATTATTTGTATGCCATTTAACAAAAAGTTATTTAAAAATAATTATTCTTCACATTAGTTTACCTCACGCTAAACCAGGTAATGAGGCACTAAGCAGTCACTGAAGGAGCCAACGCAAGAAGGAGGTGATGAACTGGATGTTCCAAAGTGTATGCTCAGTCACCTCACATGCTGTTACCTGGCCACAGCTAAAACCCTTAAATATGGCAAAAAGGAACCTGTCAAGCCACTACACTTGCCATTTTAAAAACCAAAGTTTAAAAGGAATATCCACGTTAATATCTGAGCAGCAGCATGTTAACAGCATGCTGCTTGAAAAATGTACAGAATACTTTTCATTGCCATGTCAAGCCACAAAAACCACGTGTGCAAAAACAAATCACAACACTGACCTCCAACGCAAGAGCACAGGTTGAACTGAATACATGTTTTAATATTCTATCCACAGCACTAGCAGTCTGTTACATGCAAGAGGTCAACACTCTCAAGAAAAAAAAACAAAGCAAAACCAAACTCCTCTTACTTCAAGCATTACACTCATTGGCTATTTACCTGCTGACATAAAAACTGATTTTGCTGTACCATAACATAACATCAGATAGTTGGTAAACTAATCCCACATATCAAAACATTGTATTTTTCAAACTTCTGAACAAATTTTGAAAAGGTGACCTGATATGTAGCAGAAACTAATATAATGACACTGAAAACACTGAAGCTAGTCCACCAGGTTTGCATGAACCATTCAAAAATAAAAGTAAAAAGATCAACCCGCTTCCCACAAACAAGAAACAATATAAAATAAATCACAGGCTTACTCTGAACTCAAAGACAACAAGACTGACAGGATATCTAATAACAGTTTCTCTCCATTTTCACCCATGCTGCCATTCTTCCATTCCAGCATAGCCAGTGCTCCATGGCAAAGAAAGAGAAGGGCCGAGTCAGGGAGTTCTCCCGCACACAGGGTCCCACAGCTGCTCACAAACCACGCTGGCACCCCTGCCTGTTTCATGGACCCAAGAAGCAAGTCACTGACCTGTAATAACAAAGTAACACCCAGTACAGCGTTACAGCACAGGAAGAAAGCTGTTCAGTACATAACAGCAAATCTTAGATCTAAAGATATTTCCATCAGGTTGTTTTTCTCAAATTCAAAACCCTAGTCTTATTATTACATACAGCAAGGAGAGGATAAAGATTTACACTCCAGCAAAGACAGAGGTGGGCAGGTCCTGCTACCAAGTGAGCAAAGCCTCTGAGCAACACAGGTAGCACGGAGTAACACACTATGACATTTGAGTCTTTAGTGAAGAAACACACTTACCAAGGAAGGTAGTTCTTCCACTGGCTCATACATAGCTTTAGTAAACAGAATAACAGCCAGCCCTGAGGTAGTCTGAACAGTTTGCAGGAGAGTTCCTTTACAGCCAAGAAAGACATTTTACGTTAGAGTGCAGGAAACGCTATGTGCTAGAGCTATGCATCAAAATTATAAAGACAGTATTGAATTTTCCTAGACTACCTGTATCTATACAATCGCAAATCTGTATTGTCTACCCAGGTAGCAAGTATTAATAAATTTATACACTAGTGTAATAGGAAACTATTAAAATGCTTTAACAGATGAAAAATACAGAACTGCCCACTAAGGACGGCTGTGGTAGAGCCTACTAAACTCTACTGTACAAAAACATCTGTATAAGAAACAATTAGATATAGTGCACTGATAAATACTTCCAACAGCAGGATTCACACAGGTATATAAGTTTTTGATAGGCACAGACAGATGGTGAGCCTAAAAAGTATTTCTGTTAAATTGTAAATTATTAGAATAGCATTTATCCTAGTTTGGTTGGTTGTTTGGGTTTTTTGTTTCTTTGTTTTGTTTTTTTTTTTTGTTTTTGTTTTTTTTTGCAGTAGGACAAGTTAAGCTGAACACTCAAAAATTATGATCTACAAATCAGGGCTCACCAACAGACCTAGTACTGCTCCCACTCCCACTCATGTCAGCAGCACAGCTTCCATTCAAGCTAAGCCCAGTTGTTACCAGTACAAGTTGTGTTTACTACAAAACCAAGAAGATTTCATAAAAATTGTGGGTTTGAATGTTACTAAACTTACCATCCATTAGGAAGTTTGTGGAGCTTTTCAGTAAACTACACATACTTTGCCAAACAAAAGACTCCTGGCTTTTCCAAAGACTTCCCTGGATATTTTCTTGTAATTTCTGTACAAGCATCATTGAAGCTTTAATGGCTATCAGTAAATCATGCATCAACTGAGTCTGAACAATACGGTTTCCATGTTTCTTTCTGAGTAAGAAAAAAGACAAATATGCACACAAAAAGGAAATTAAAACCATTCTTCACCATCCCCAGAAAACAACATTCTGCCAACTTCAGATAGAATTAATGGTAAAACCTAATCTATTGAGCTGTTTTCTATTGTTAATGTATCCAGACAAGAAGCAAGACTTCTTAAGAAGCACTGTCTTAAAATGAAGTTAATAAATATAACCAACTCTGCTACAGTTTCTGCGGGTTTCTGTGACAAACTTTCACCCATTTGATTCTGCCTGAACAGAGATGAACTTTCCCAGAAACTCTCCAGAAAGGCCAACAGAACAAGGTGCTGCTCCTTTCTTGTTTTTCAAACAGTTCTTCCATGCATAAAGTATGTTTACATGATCTGACTGTCTTCTAACGTGAAGACAGACACCATGTAAGCCTCCAATGTACAAAACACTCCATTAAGCACTCTTCTCCCCTGGGTATGCAATGAGAGACCACAGGGAAGAGGCATCACTTCATGCAATGCTGGAAAACATCAAGATACTTAGCGATGCCTCCTGTGACGGACAAAACAAAGTATCAGTGCTGCACTAACCAATCATGGAAACTGGAAGAGTATTACTCTACCTGAATTTTTGTAAGTATATCAATTAATTACAGTGTTCAGACACAATTCAGGTAGCAAAAGCACAATTCAAGGGCCTCCCTTCAAAATAATAGCTCTAACAGTTTCAGTGCCTTAAACACTGCCGCCTTTAATTTTCTTCCTTTGCTCTCTTATTTGATATCATATTATCACATAACAAACTCATCAGCATCTCTTTTCATTTAAAATATGTAACATTGTAAAATGTTGAAAGACATTCCTGTCTTTCATCAACATACAGCTATCAAAGTGAGACTTCAAACCATACCAGATTATCTTGCTAGTGTGAAATAAAATCAGGTAAAATACACCTTACATTGAATTCACTTGCCTGTTTTCTTGCTGTATGTCAAGCATCGACTTCTGCAGAAATCGAAGAACTAGTGAATATAATTATGGTATGAATTTATTTAAAAGAGAAATAGAACAGCAGAATTCTAACAAAACAATCATACATTCATCACACCCAGATGCAATCCACAGTGGTGTTTCTTCCACATAACAAATTACACTGAGATTATAGTGCAGATCCAAAGATGTCAGGCTAAAGTAAAATCTCAAACTGCTTTGTAACTGAGTTTCCAACCCACTTGGCCTAATCCTGTGAGGTATCAAGAGTCCTTGTTCTTCAATTAAAAGCTGAAACTCCCAAAAGTAAAAGACACAGCAGCAATAAAACATCCACAGGAAGCTGTGAACTTGATCTCCATACTGAGGGCACAATACATTAAGTTATGCCTTTCTACCAACAGAGCAGACCTTTGCCAAAATCACTGCCAAACCAAACTGGCCACAGTAGGCCTGGGCTTGCTATAGTCAAGACCAAATGTTACAGCCCACGGTTCCAACTTCATCACAAGGCACAGGACAGAGAATACATCACGTAAAGCAGCATCAACTCCTATAAGGATTACTCAGATTTGTATCTAGGGCCACACAATAAAGCGAGACTGACCCCTGGAAACTGAATGTACAAAAGGGGAAGTCTTTGACAAAAGACTGCCATGTGAGGGGGTAGTAGTTATTGAAAATTAACCAGGAAGAACTCAAATCTGATGACTCTTTGACCTCATGTCACCTCTTTATACAAAACCCTTCTCCTATTATCTACAGAGAAATTAATTTTGCTACAAATATAAACTTACCTTCTTCAAACAGGTTCTTAATGCTTGCTCTTCCTAGAAGAAAGAAAATACCTTTCAATAACAGAATACCTCCCAATACAACCTATTTTACATGGACAAAGATGTAAACACTACTTTTAGTAGTGTCGCACCAAGTTGCAAACCAACTCTGAGAAAGTTAATACAGAATATGCAATGTCATCGTACCCAAGGTAAAGTCCTCCATACAGGAAACAAGGTTGTCCAGTACTTTTCTGTACAAATAGATGTCTGTGGTTTGCAGTTCTTCCCTAAGGCAACATACAAAGCTCTGTATAGCTGATGTCATGAACTGTTCAGGAAGACCATTCAGTGAACTGCAAGAACAAGAAACAGAACAATCAGCTCACACTAAGGTGTTAAATAGCCACTGTTGAATAACACTCAAGCTCCAATAATAGATGTTTTCATGCAGGAAGAAACATGGTCTGTTTTGAACACAGGTTTTAATTTTGCAGCTAGAAAACATGTCAAAGGGGTATAAAGCTCTAACATATAACCCAATACAGGATGGAAGCCCTGTATCTCTTGGCAGGACAACAAATGCTTTTGGATACAGAAAGGAAGAAAGTTAACCACTGCTTCTTAAAAATGTTAAGGCTGTTAAGAAATTAGCCAAAGAAATACAACAGTAATTTTGCAACAGAAAAATATAATTGCAATAAAAACAGCCACAAGAAACCATAGTTATTATTCCTCTGAAGAGCCTTCTCCTTATATTGTCAAAGATTAACTTCTCTAACACGAGTATTTTAAATTTCTACTCTGAAACTGAATTTTTAAATTCAAAGTGCTAATTGCAGCTACAATATCTTTCTAGTTATGAAACAGATCAAAATAATACTTCACTTTGAAGTTATTTATCCAATGATATATTGTATTATTTATAACTAAGATTTTGAACTAAGCAAGAAAACCAGTACATATTCACATATTAATACCATAAAGTTTCAGTAATTAAATTACAGCAACTTGTGGTGTGTGACAAATTACCAACTTTATGTAATGAGAGCATTAAAAAAGTTTACTATTCAATTTTTTACCTTGCCAATACTTTTTTCAAGGGATTCTTCACATCCAGTGCAAAATACGTTTCTCCCAAAATATCTAAACAAGCTTTAAACATGGGATCACATGCAGAGTTCTGATCCATCCTCTTTACCAACGGCATCATCTATAAACAACAGAACACATGATAACAAAACTGTTCTCTATTCTAGACCTGAAATTCTACATAATGCAGTTGGAGCACAAAGAGCTGCTTTTTCCACGTTTACAGGAATATTTAAAACTGTATTACAGCTTCTTTTAGAACTGTATTTACCACTGACAGTGCACACAACACAGTGTCAGTTACCAAAACCCAGAGTAACAACAGTGAAGCCTTACTTGTTTAATACACTGGATCTGCTGGATGCCATTGCTCAGTTGTGCACATTGCAGAAGAAGAGATGCCAGGTTTTGCTCTCCAGCCTTTGAAAACCCTACATGTGGGAGAAGGTTCTTCTTAGAAAGAAATAACGATAAGCAGTTCAAAAAAATACATTATTTTTACTACGAAATAACTGCTTCTTAGGATTTTTCTGTTCCAGTAATCCCTTAAATCACTTTACAACACCTTACTACCATTTTTTTTAATTCTAACAAATGGAGGAAAAAAAAAAAAAAACAACCAAAACCAAGTTTTGGTTTTTGCAAAGGTTACATTGCAGCCTAAAGTAAGCCTTATCTTCAGTTGGAAGACCAGCTTCACAAAATCACAGCATGGCTAGAGTCAGAAGGGACCTCTGGATGTCTGACTTTCCAATCTGACTTTCTCAAGTAGAGTCACCTGCACAGGCTGCCCAGGACCACAGCCAGATGGCTTCTGAATACCTCCAAGGATGGAGACTGCCCAGCTTCCCTGAGACACTTGTGCCAGCTCTCAGTCACCTTCATATTAATTACAAACCACAAACAAAACAAACACAGGCAAAAAACACAAAACAAACCCCATCAGAAATAAAACAAAAGAGCATCAATTTCAGTAGCTATTCAATTGGGTTTTAAGAGAAAGAAATTGCACATTAGCTCAAAAAAAAAAAACTAAACAACTTACTCTGAAGTTTTTCAAGCTGCTGATGATCAAGAAAGAATGCGTCTACCTGAATTTCTTTTTTCTTCTTTAAAGCCATTTTTAGCTGTTTGATACCTGATTTTAAAAAAATAATAAATCTGTTTTACAAGTATAATTACTGATATTTCCTATGGACTAACTGTATTACCTAGGCATTTTATTTTCAAGATAATTAAACCGCCTCTTTTATCAACTTCAACTATTTTTTACCAAAATTCACAAGGACTTCATGGCACAAAATGGATGACAGAAAATGGTGTTCCAGGACCTACCAGGTAAGTGTCTCACTGGAGTTTTTACTGCACATACTAGTTAGATTGCTGCATGCTCCTGGCTCACAGCTTGAAAATATCATGCAGAAGCATGGAAATTACATGACAAAACTTCAGCACTGGACACGTTTACTTGCATTAATGTAAGTCTGACCTGAGCAGCAAAGGAGTCTTGTTTCTTTAAAATGTATTAATGAGTTCTGCACTTGGTATAATGGATGTTACAAATAGCAAGTTGTTTTATTTCTTTAAGGTAATGGAAATTTAATGCGATTACAGTCTCGCTGATTTAGGAGCTTGCTGCTGCAGCACAGCTGAGGCTGGAAGGGACCTCTGCAGGTCATCTGGTCCAACCCTCTGCTCAAGCTAGAGCCAATTTACCCAAGGCTACGTCCAGGTGGCTTCTGAACGTTTCTAAGGATGGTGACTCCACAGCCTCTCTGATGACCTGTGCCAGCGCTCAGGTACCCTCACAACACATCTGGACCTTCCTGATGTTCAGAGAGAACCTCCTGTCTTAGTCCGTGCCTATGACCTCCAGTCCTGCGTACCACCGAAAAGAGCCTAGCTGCATGTTCCTCGCGTACCCCCTCCGCGTATTTATACACACCTTTATTCTCCTCTCAAAACAGGTGGCCTCTACCTCCTTCCCCAGGCAGGCACTCACCAGTGTGCCGCTGCCCAGGCGGGGTACCCACCACGGCAGCCCGACAACCTTCCGGCGGGCTCAGGAAGAGCCCAGCTCCCAACGCCTCACAGGAGGACGCGGCCGGGCCCCATTGCCGTACGAGCGCTTCGCGACCCACCGCGACGGCCCAAATTACCCCGCGGCGCACAGCGGCTCCCGGCGCGCTGCCGGGCCCTCGGGCCGGGCCAGGCCGCACCAGCNCGGCCTCCGCCTCCCGGCCCGCACCACGTGCCGCCCAGCAGGGCGCCGGGGCCGCGGCGGGGGCGTTCCCCTGCCCGGGCCCCGGCACCGCCCCACGCCGGGACCGACCTGCCGGGTGCTGCTGCGGAGCCTCAGCAGGTGCTTCCCGGCGCCACCGAGGCTCCCGCAGCCGGCGCTGTTCGCCGTTGGACTGCGCCGCGCTACGGCTCCGCCGCTGGAGCATCATCATCCGTAGCGGCGGTGGCCGCAGCGGGTAGCCAGGTTTCTTTGGAAAGTATTTAAAGATACACCGACGTGAGACTCGCTGGCTTTGCAAGGCACGACTAGCTTTCCTTGTGGTCAAATCTGCCCGTAACGTTGGGAGAAACGTTGCTGGATCTCATGATCGCAAGAGCTTGCGTTTCTCCCTGAGCAGTCACGCTGAGTTTCCTCAGCAACTTCAAATGGGTGCTGTGCCTCTCGGAACCCTCATTTGCCATGTGCCCTTGTCGTACACAGCGGCTGGTGGGTGTCCATCCAGACCCGGCAACATGTCTGAGCAGCAAACCCCAGGAAAACATCCAGCGTGAAGGAAGCTGCTCTAGTCACAAATTCCTCCACCCCTCTTTTTTTCACTTCTTAAGGCGCAGAAAGAGGTTTGAATAAATGCTTTGCAAAAATCCAATAAACTTCATTTGAAAAGCACCCTCTGTTTGTTTCCTCATAACCGTACCTCTTGATCCTTTACAACAGCACCTACCATGTCAGTGCATTTTCTTAAACTGTAAAATAATAAAAAAACCCCAAAACCTAAACCCTTAATTTATAATTTCCCTGTTAGCTAGAATTTAAGAAGTTCAACGGCTCCATCATGTGCCTTTCACAATCCTTTCAGATCCCATGTGAATATCATGTAAGTAACAAGTATGTACTTTACAAGCAATGCACTATGAGATGGGGATGGTCTTTCTCATGTCCCCCAGTTCTATCTAGCAAAAGGACAACCTTGTACTCATTGTGCAAATGTTTATTGCAAAAGGGGTCATTGTAAAATGCCAGCTCAACATAGTAGTCATTGTTGAAAACTCATGTTTCCATTAAGATTTAAGAACTACCACGTTTTTGTAAGGAAAAGGGGAATTCACATTCTTTGCCACACAACTTTCACCCAGCAGTGATTTCTCATTATTTTCCCCAAGTCTTTTTTCAGTTTGAGGAAGCATCAATGCCAGAGAGCTCTCAGGTAACACTGGAAGAATCCACACTTCATCATACAATGAGAAGAAGAGTCAACTCAAGAAATTAAAGTATTATAAGCATTAAGTATATATTAAGTAAATATGCATACATACTAAGTATGCAAGTCCCCCACACTTTAATTTTTCTGTTCCCCAGGAGCTATTAAAAAGTGTTCCCCGTATCCCAAAGAACTCATTTAGAACAAGCTCACATACCACCTCTAAGCAGCTCACCAGGCATGGGTTATTAGGCCTAACTACCTAGAAAAGGTAAATCACTATTTTAATAATTTCTATTCTGCTGGAAAGGAGCCACAGATCCCTGCATTACTGGTGCTGTGGCTGTGCTGTGCTCTGCTGTGCCAGAGATCTTGCAGAGACCAAAATAGCAACAGCAGTGTTAGAGATTGCTAGGCAGAGAATAAAACCAAACTAGAAAGCAATAATATGTGTTTGTACAAATACATATACCCTTTGAACTCTATGTTCAATGTACATCCCTACACAAAATGAGCATAGTAGGACTGCCAAAGGTTTGAGGTAGGGTAAGAACGATGGGCAAAGGTAGAGAGAAGCTTCTCTGTGAAGCCATTATCTGCACTCTCAAAGAGAAACTACTGAAATTGAACACAACAGAAACATCTAAAATAATTTTTCACTGTCTCTACAAAAATTAAGGGGTATCAAATGAAACAAGCAGATAGCAGGTCCAAACCAAAATTAATTATTTATACCATGGAGCTCATCATCCTCAGACATTCTGGATATTGAAAAATTCATTTGTTCAAAAGCAGCTGCACTAAATCACAGAAGAAAAAAACCGAACCACAACATTTATGGTTTGCTAAGTCCCTGAACCACAAAGTGACTGGAGAATGGGGCATTATTCAGCAGAAATTATATTTCCCTGGTCACTGTCTGAGGCTGACTAGATGCCAGGCTAGATGCCTCTAGGTCTGACCAGGTACGGCCAGTTTTATGGTGATGTCTGAGCATGGCACTGCAATTCATCGAAAGGGGTTTTTTAAGTGCTGGATTTATGTTCACAGACTGTACTGTTTTGACAAATCAACATCTACCAGTGAAAATCCCTCTCAGACGAATTACTTTAACCCACACTGCTGGAAACTGCCTAATGCTTAAGCTGTAAACTCTGGTCTTCTTGAGCTATGCCTCTACCCAGTAAGTAGAGTATTTTATACTTTTTCTTTCAGAGGGAGATGATGAGCTTACGGTTTGAAAACTCGGGAACCGGCCATGTAGAGCAATACAGAATTTGACCACTGCGTGGCGCCAAACAATTAAAAAGAAGTTGTGCTTTTAAAGGGGCGCCATGGATCTTCTCATAAACCGCTTTTTTCTTACGTAGAAAAAGCCTTCATTAGTAAGTGAAGTAGCCATAGTTTTCTTCATTCAGAAGCACAAATACTAGAGGCTATTTATGTAAGATGCCGTTTCTCTATTGCTGAGACAAGCCATTGCCTTCAAAGAGCAACATTTTAAGCCATGTCATGGCAAGAATGTGAACCAGAATGATCTATCTTCCCTTCCTCCACTTAAACAAAACCTTTAAAGTTGTTTCTTGTAAAGAAAGATCAATTCGAACAGTATCTGAAGACAGTTTATTTCTTACTATCACAGGTTTGTAATTGCAACTGGTATGAACAGCATTTGGAGATCTCTCTTCTATCGCAAGTCTCATCTACATGTCATCTTTCCAAAAAATCCACATAACAATGAACATACAGAAGAGACTAAGGTCTCTAGGTATAACCTAAGGTTTTGGAACCACAAGACATTTTCTGGAATATATTTTCTAACTGTAGACATATCACTCAAAAATACCTAAGCTTAAATGGTTGCAGTGCTTCTCTGTGAGAGAACCAGAAAATCCTTCGTCTGCCATGACAGGGGTACAGTTCTGGTCCAGCACATCAGAGTCACATTGCACATACTCAGGAAAGTCTCTCATAAACTCCCAAATTGTACACTGTAGTTGCAGGTTTGACTTGATCATCTCTGCAGTGGAGCTAGTGGAGCTAGTGGCATTCTTTGGCTTCCATGCTCTAAATACACTGTTTTGCAATAGAGTCTTCATATTACTTCAAAACAAACGAGGTTATTAATAAGACAACCAGAAACACAGAACTTACTTTCTTGCATTAAAGTAAGTTATGGACTGTAAAAAACATACAACACACATATCTTGAATCCACATTCAATTCTTTGAGAGAGACAAATATTTCATAGTTGGTGGTCTAACATCGGTTTACCTCAGTAGTGAGCCAGATACCAGATGATCATTCCAAGGTGCAAATACCGAATCTTGCAGTTTGCTTCTACAATGTACTGTGCAGAATTGGTATTTCTCACATTTTCTGCAAATATCTGAAAGACCCCCACCTCAGTTTTATTGCTTGTAACTTCCATCACTGACAAGAGAGTTATCTGAGATGGTGCTTCTGCATACCAGTTTTCTATGCATAACGTCTTTGCCTTTCCCCGTTGCATTATAATAACAAAACAAAGTTGTATTTTGTTTTACACATCCCAGTTGTTCTGCTGGTGATTTTATTTCCTTCAATAGCCGAACACAGATTCAAGCCACATCTTTACAAATCAGGACAATTCGGAGAAAATCCTGAATATCCCTATTCATTCAGCCAGAATGTTTCCCCTTACCTACCAGTATGAAGAGCCACGTGGCTGCAGAACATTTTTGCAGAGGCCAAAGCAAAATATCAAGCCACAAAACAAACAGGAAGAAACACTCATTTAGGGAATAGGCTTTGCTCTCTGCCTTGCGGTCTAAGCCTGTCATTCCTGCAGCCTTCACTTTTCCTTAGCTCAGTACACTCTGAATTCAAATGCTCTCCATAATCTCAGGTTTATCTAAAGAGAACATGTCATTATTCAAGGAAACAATATGGCCAAGGTTTTCATTAAACTCCCATGCTAAAACATTTGGCTTTGTATTTTTTAGGAACCAAATCATGATTTTTATTTTTAGCTTAATTTTTTAATCTAAAAAAATATTTTCGATTGATTTGGTTTTAATGTAGCTTGAACACTATAGACACTTCTTGCTATACCAGCAACCATGATTTTAACATGTTTTTCAGCGGTGTTTAAAAAATACATGAGGAACTTAGGCCAAGTACTAGCAAATGAAGCAGTTTCCATGAAGATGGATACCTTAAGGTCACTGTGAGTGGAAAATTGGAAGCTTTACTGAAGTGAATAGGAAAAAAATTAAATGGTGTGTATGACCAGATAGGGAATATTTGAGCTCTCAAGATCCACTTTTTTCCAAACAAAAAAACTTGCACTTTTCCAAACAAAAAATTTTGCTTTTGCTGACTCACAGATGATTGTGAAAGCCGACTCTGCACACCTACCTTAGAAATAAACACCGAAAGAACAATGTGTGATTTGTTTACGTGCCAGAACAGTCTGTAAAACATTTTGCCTGCCCAAATTCTCATCCAAACAAAATACAATCCCAAGTCTCAGTCCAAGTCAATGTGTGTATGAAGAAGACCCCTGCATGTGTCAGACAAGCAACATGCCAGTTACTGTTTCCAAGTAGTTTTTAATACTTTTTGAAGTATTAAAGTCGAGGAGACCCGGATGGTTGGTTACTGGCGACCACCTACAGCTCTTTTCAGCTGGAGGGGACGAAGAGCCTGCCGCCAAGACGACCCACCAGCATATGCACCTGCTGCTGCACCCCACCTAGTGCTAAAACGCAAAGCGTGTCATTACCTGTTGGACACGGCAGCTCTGCAAGACCCATTCATCTCATAATAGCCCCACCATGGCTCCGGTGACTGCACGGTTCCTACCCTCTGGTTTATCCCTGACAAATGACCTTCCGAAAAGGTGCCATTTAAATCGCCGTAAGCTCCAATGCTGGAGCTAACGCACTTCAGGACAAGCAGATGCTTCTCCCGGACTTAGCCTTCCCTTCTGAAATTCACACAAAGCCGGAGTTAAAAATACTCATTCACAGAGGAACTTCAAGTCTGGGATGGGGCAGGGGATACGGCGGGCCGTCCCTTCCGACCAGGGGAGCGGAAGGAACCCAGGCTCGGTGTGCAGCCGGTCCCGTCCCCCTCCGCCCGGGAGGCTCCCGCCAGCCTGCC
>VXBZ01004239.1:163299-187267 GCA_013399135.1 Heliornis fulica
AGCCGCGGCTCCGCAGCGCCCACAGTCCGGACGGCGCCCGGCGCGGCAGCGGGGTGAGCCACGGCCGGCCAGGTTTGACCTCCCTTTCGTTGCCCCTTTCCCTCCCTTCGCGAGCGGGGCCGGGCCGGGCGGGCGGCGGTGCCCGGGTCGGTTCCAGCTCCCGGCTCTGCCCGCGGGGGTGGCCCCGGTGGCGTCTCCCGAGGAGTGTCGCCCCCCGGCGGCAGGGCGCGGCGGAACANGGCGTCACGGTGGTGGGTGATGTCATGTTGGGTCACTGCCGTGTCACGGATTGCAGTACCCCAGGGGTGCGTCAAGCGGTGTCCCCTCTGCAGGAGAACGACGAGTATGGGGTCACTTGAGGTCGCTTAAGGTCCAGGCTCCTCTTGTCCGGCTGGCGGTGCCATTACTGTACCCCGCTATCCCCCCAGAACGAGCAAAAGGAACACAACCTCCACACAAACATGCCAAATTAAGCTTTTTTAAAACAAGCTTTCAGAATTTCACATAAAACTGAAACATTTGTACCTAATGTGATGGTCACACCGCAACCTTTAAGATTTGCTGTTGTAAGATGGTGCTGTAATGCTGCTTGCTACATGCATCTGACAGCGCTCTGAGGCGGGTGAGCCATGGGTTCTGGTGCTTCCCTGGTAAGCTGAGCAGGGAGGGGTGCAGTAATGGGCTGGGAAGGGGCAGCCTTGACCTCGAAATCAGGAGGGCTTTCGGGGGTCTGCGCCTGGTGCTGGATTCAGGGAGCGCTGGTTGACACGTTGCTTCATGGGAACAACCTCATCAATAGCAAGAAAAATGTTTATAAACCAAATTTGAAGGAAGTTTGAAATAGCTTAGGCTACAGTTTGTCTAAGCACAGAATTACATTAAATGAGTCAAATGGAAAATAAAGTTACCAGTGTTTTCAACATGAGCAAGGGCCCCGGCCAGCAACAAACCTGAGAATGATTTCCTTGATTTCCAAACAGGTCCACTTTGTGTCTCATCATTTCCTTTCTCCAGTCCAACCTTAAAATACAGCTCTAAAAATAGTTGAAAGTTCTGAGTTTGGGTGAAGAGCGGGGAAAAAGGGGGCCTGAAATTTGAGAAGAATGGTCCAAATGCACTTGGGCTGGAACCTTCTGGAATGGTGAAGGTAACCCACCAAGTTCTGCGCAAACCTGTGAAGCAGAAGGACTTGTCAGGCTTTCCACCAGCAGAGAAAGGACATCCAGAACACATGGACAGAATAGGAAATGTTTAGTCAAACACAGTGTTTTGTTAAAAACGGAGGAAAACACTGACAGTGTGATGAGGAATATGTAAATTTTTTAGCATGCTTCAAAAAGCTAGAACATTGTTCCCTCCTTCCCCCAAAATGTATTTTGATAATTTCCAAGCAGACGGTGAAGAAAAGGAAATTATATCAACTCCGTTGTGGAGAATATGACATTCTGACTTCTTGAAGCCTGTGAAGAGGTTTATAAACTTAAAAAATGAAAAAGAGGAATTTAATCTTTCCAGACTTGTCATACTTGTCTCAATTAATTTTTGATGACATAATTAGAACTTACCGCTTTTAATGTGCGCTTTTTTAGTTTACTTTTCAAAAGATTTTCTTTTTAAAGACGGGCTTTGCGGTGGGAACGGGAGCAGGAAGAAGGGGAGGACTCTTGTGTAGGTTCAAGTGCTGATTCAGAGTACTCTATTAAGCCAAGAGAGATGAACTCATTTTTTTCCTCCCCTGGGGAATCAGACAAGAAACAGGAAGTCATTGATTCAAAGTAAGATCATTCATTCCACAATTGTAAACAGTATATTGTATGCCTGTAAATATTTCCAGAACCCATTGGCTTTTTGGAAAATATGAGGTAAATTATTACAATCTCTAACAAACAACCCACAATAAAAAGAGTTATTTTCAAACCTTTTATCTGTAATGTTTATAAAGTGGAATATTAATTAGCTTGGACATTGAGAAACTTCTTGGCTGACCGCAACGCTTGCTGCCAGAGAACCGGCTACTCGAATGTTTTGTCTGTTGAAAGACAAACATTTTTAACTCCACCCTGCAATATTGCACCCTACCAAAAAGCAAAAAATCTTTCACTACCTGATCCGTTTGTGTTTTCACTACCACAAACACTGAAATTCATCTCTGTCTTATGTGACTGTAATTAGTCAAAGAGGAAAAACGTTATAAAAATCCCAGATAGTCTAATAGGAAATTATCATGCCTTGTTACTTAGGAGAGCAGATTCCAGACTGTCTGTCCAAATCAATCTGCAGCTGAAACTTCTGCTTCCTATGTAAAGTAGAGGCTGCTGCTTGGAAACGCCACCTTCCTTCCTTGGGTGTGGGGGGCTGTGCCCAAGGAGAGATGAGAGACGATTAGGTACAGGACAGCATCCCGTAACCTGCTGCCCTGAGAGTCCAAGTTTTCTGGCAATGGGGCAGGGGGAACCCATCACCCAGAAGGCTTGTGGTTGAAATGCTTGTGTGCTTATAAGTTTATAGTTTGGGTGTTGCAGGATCAGCTCAGGAAACTCTTTTAATAATGTGCTTAAAACCCAGCAATTCCATGAGGATTCCTGAGTAGTGGATTCCTGAATAGGGATGGTTGAAACCTCAGTGTTTAACATCTTGAATAATAGCTTGCAAGACCAAGAGAAAGAGTCAAGAATGAAGCGGTTAACTTCAGACAAGTGATTGTGGTGAAAAACTGATAAAGTTTAGTCAGTTGGTCTTAACTCCCCTCTAACCTAAGATATGGATCGAAAGAAACAAGGAAATTAGGGTACACTAAATGAAAGGAAGTTTTGTGACTGAGTTTTTCACCTGTTTAGCTGTGATGAACTCGAGAATAATCTGAGACATCAACAATTCAGAAGACAACTAAAACATGTTACTCAATGTACTGAAGAAAAGTTAAGGACTTTTTGGAATCCACTCCTGACTTTGATTTCTCTTGTGATGCTCTGCAAGGTGTCAGTTGCTTTTCTTGGAGTCGGAAACAGTGAAAAAGAAAAATCCAAAGGTTGGATTTATCCAAACATTTTTTATTTATCTTTTCCTCCAGCTGATGACAGCTTGGGAAAGGAGGGGAACCAGGGCTGCCTTGTCCAACAACGGTGGGAGGAGGAGGAAGGGGATTGAATACTTGTGGGGAACTCAAGCTTTGTTTTCAAAGCCAAACCGAAGTGTTCAGAGCCCTGCAAAGGCCAGGGCCTTTCCTTGCAAAGGAACATCTTGGACTGAACGGTTACATTCAGCCATCCACCTACTCTCCATTAAGTTGTCTACAGATACTTGGAACACAACAGAGGCCAGTCCTTCTGCTTACACACAGATGATTTTCTTGGCTTCTCAGACTCCAACCATGATGAGGCAGCTCTCATCCTTGAATAATTTTTCCAGCAGTGCTTGTCCAAGAGGACACTGATCTTAATTTCCAGAAGGCGTCAGCAGTTAAATGTAGATACAAGCACAGATTTGAACCCAAAACATGCACAAACCAGGGTGTTCCAAGATCTGCAACAGCTAATGTAAAGGCATTATTTTTCATGTGAGGGATCCATTTAAGGGACCTCACTTACCTTTACATTTGGAGCCATAAATTCTCCTTTGGATCTGATTAAGGACATTACATTTCCAAGGCAATTTGATTGAGCATAAGAATAGTAAAACACTTTCAAAAGTCTCATTAAACTTGCACAAAACCAAATGTGCTACTAACTCCCAGGTGGTTACACACATATAAGGCTTTTTCTTACCGAAAGTTCAGTTGTCTATGAGCCTCTTCTATGTAAGAAAATATATGTAGAGTAGCTGAAGATTGAAACAGGTGATATCTCTGCTTATCAAGGAAAACCTATTGCAGCCCCCAAATAATTGAAGAAATTAAGTTATGATAACCCTAAATATTATCAACACAGATTTCAGAATTCTCATGTTTATGATAAGGGCCTTTGAAGACTAATCTAGTTTTACTAAGTTTTATGAAGCTGTACATGTACAGAGTTTGGTGGCATTCTTGAGATTTATATAAACTAGGTTAGTATGTATATTAAAAAAAGTCAGACATTAAATACGGACTCAATTTGATGTGAGGATTTTTTCCCTTTCTTTTTCCAGCATAAATATGGCTGAACTTTCAGAGCCAGAAGGTACTGTAAACTGGAAGGAAAGATGTTTAACTCTGGAGTCACAGTTAATGAAATTTCGTCTCCAGGCAAGCAAGATCAGAGAACTGTTAGCAGAAAAGGTAAGTCCTGTGGTATCAATTTTAATGCCGTATAAAAGGTTTTATTTGATAGTAGGGGCTGATCACATGTCATGGTTTGAGATTACAAGTACTGGGATTTATTCAGGAGGGGAAAAAAAGCATTTTAAAATAAAATATATGGAAAACAGGTACGTTTTAATGCCACGAAAGAATTTCACACCTTAGATTTGCCAGCAAGAAATGTTAATTTTCAAATAAGAACACTGGCAAGTCTCCTGCAGAGAAAAATATGTATCCAGTAATCACTTTTACAACACTGAAGTTAACATTTAACACATTTTCCTAAGTATTTAAGATCTGATTTAAGACACAGAAATCATGGGGGAGAAAATTCAGAAGTATTATTTTCCCCAGTATTCCTTACCAGATCATATAATTTACCAGACTTGGTTTTCATATAATAAGACATTTCCAACTATGGCTCATCACCTGAGTCAGGGACCCAGGAAATTGAAAAGTATTATATAATTTAATTTGAGAAATATTGTTTAAATACGTAACTTTATTTTGCAATACAGGAACATTTCATTTGTCATGTTCAAATATGTGCATCCAAACAGTCAACCATGATTGAGCCCATATTTGAAAAATAAAATAAAATAAAAAAAACAATTCTATTTTCCTGGTAATATTTTCACATAACAAGGCAATTAAAAGAGTACAGAGGACAAAACATTTTAGAGAATCATTGGAAGTATGTCGTCATGAATATTCACTTCATTGAATTTGTAAGTAAAAAGATATTTTATAAAAACTATTCTTCCTAGAGCTAAGTTTTAAATAAATTGTTCCACCCAAAAAAAAATAATTTTCTTTTATAGCATGAGTGATGATACTTTTATGCATTTATATTAATAGTTCTCTTTATCCATTCTCCCTTTGAAGCCATAAATACATTAGTTAGCATCCACATTTATCCCTCTCTGAATCATTCTCATTTTACTATATTTTGGTGGGAACAAGAGCTAAATAATATTGAAGGAGGAACAAACATATGGTTTTGTATTTATGAAGAACTGTGGATGATATACAAAGTTATGTGCTCTGCTCCTTTCCTAATAATACTTAATATTTAGTTTCTCCTGACAAGCTGTCAGGAGATTAACCATCGAGTATTTATTCACTGAGATACCTATCTTAATTTCAGGATCTGATTCAAAGTCATTTAGATTTCTATGTTAGTAGTCATTTGTTATTTTATTGACTGGTCAGTAAATCTCATAAGAATCTTGTAATGTTCTTGTCAGAAAACTTATATTATCCTGAATAAGGAAATGCCATAAAAAAACTTTGTCGCTTCACTGCCCTGTGTCTACATCGAGCAGCATGTGCCCTGAACAGATCTCTGCAGATCTCCGCTGATAGCAGCTGGTCACTCAGCGAAGTAATCAACAACTCACTATTTTTATTGAGCTTTTTTTTTTTTTTTAAATACATGGAGGGACATTCCCTCTTACCCAGTGGCTGTTTCTTTTAAACACTGCCCAAAATCCAAATCATTACATAAACTAAATCTCTGCCTGCTGCCTTGGTGTTCTCCTCAACTTCAAGAGGCTGTGAGCCAAGGGCCACCTGGACTCTTCCCTTCTCTGTCATACTTACCCAAATGCCCCTTAATTCTGCTTTATAGTTTCCACTAATTTGCTTACTGCAGACATCAGGCTTAGAGTTGGTTAAACTATATCATCCAATTCTTGGACTGAATATCATTTGGATATTCATTACTATTAATTTTATCTAACTGTGCCTTTTCCTATGGAGGTACAAAACCTGTATTTGAGATGAGGAAAAAATGGAATAAAGAAATGTACTATTTTCTGGATTAGAATTTTTTTCATCTTTTTAATTAAAGTGACCATCAACATTTACAACAATGTAAAATCTTTGTATTACAGTACTGAGCTCTGCTGGAATTACATTTTCACAGTTAGTACTCCAGATAGCTCTGTTTTGCCAGTACTTAAGATACTGCTGTTAGGAAACTGCCGTTTAAAACTCTTTTAATTGTTTACCCAATCCTGTAGTTTTTCTGTATGGCAAACTCTCATTGAACAGGTATTGCGGAATATTTGGTTTTGAAGTACTGATCAGCTGTACAAATGCCATCCTTGGAAATTTAATTTTTAAAAAATAAAGGAAAATTACTCTTCATTCCAGTTGGTAAGGCCTACAGATGAGTTAAGTCATTATCTTTGGTTTTAGAGAAGAACATCCATCAGAGAGTACAATCCTTTCTGCTCCAACACTCAACAGATTATTGGACGCTTGCACAGTCAGGGCTGTTAGATGTCATGTATGTCTTCTGCCTCTTTCCCGTTTGGATCACTACATTTTGGGATTGAAGTCAAGTGGCTATACAATGGTCACAATTTTCTAGGGACTTTCCAGCAGCTGTAACTACAATGTTTTATGCAGCTGCTGCTGATTATAGTTTTAGCCACTGGAAAGCTGACATTCATAAAACAGTACTTCACAAAACTGAGCTACAGAAAAAATAAAATATTGAAATTTGAATGCTTTCTATTTGGCTTTTCATTGTGTCCCTTCAGAGTTTGCATTTACAGGCACTTAACTACTAGAAATAGCCTTTTTATTCAATAAAAATGTATGCATGATCATATAATTTCACAAGTTGGCATTTAAAAAAAAGTATAAGGCATAACATCACAAATCTTCAGCACTGTGCCTGAAACAAAGTATTCAAAGGAAAAATATTCTCTCTTATATGTGAGAAATGTGACTCCAGAAGAGAAAAAATTCTTAAGAACTTGTCATCTTACTGCCTTCTTGCTTTAGTTTGCTTTAGCTTTCTCAGAATTTTTGTGAAAAGCAAAAGTATTGAGAGGTTGTAAAAATGGAACAAATAGTTTCTACTGAAGACCATAGGTCCAACAAATATTCAGTTGGGATAGTTTGCTATATTACTTTCTGGAGAAGAGCATCAGCAGCCTTCTTGAAAAATGATCCTTCACTTTGTCACTTTGACTTTTTAATATGATACTTAATTCATAACCTGGAATTTAATTGGGACACGCATTAGAGATTCAGCAAAATCAAATAATATTCATCTGCAAATGTATCGGTGTTGAAACAGCTGAAACCCAACAGTTTTCAAAATGGGGACTAAAGTCTTAGCTGTATTTTTTCATAGGTTGGTTTCATTTGGAACAATCCATTGATTATTTTTCCCATGTTTTTATTTTTTTAAATTGTACAAACAATTCTCATTTGTAAAAGGAAAAATACACTGTTTTGAAATTAAACTGCAAAGCGAATAATGGAGCTGATCAGCCAGGACTTGTTAGGAATCTTGATAACTAATGACAAGAGGCGAATACAGCTGAATGTCAGCCTCTGTAGGTACTTTCTAGATTTGTTACCTGTTATAGAATAAAACCCAAATTTTTGAAGCAGCCAAATAATCCTCACTCTTACTTTGATTAGCACAGGCCTTTATTTGTGGTTGTTTACAATCATCTCTATGCTAAAACATGGAACAGTAGCATCAGATAGTGTTCTACCTCAAAACAGCCGTAGAAATCACAGTGCTACAGTGTGAAAGGCATAAAAACCTCAAGGGTTGTAAGCTCTATAAATGTTGTAGAACACAGTGAGAGTGGTACTGTGACAAAACTGGTGGTCTCTACAAAAGGTAAGAGAAATGAATTGGTGGTTATTCTCCAGCCTTCCTCCTCTGCATGAATTTGAGAGGTATCTCTTCAAGACAGTGAATCAGGAAAAGGAGTTTACATGCTGTTACACTATGTGTATGACTTGTCAGAAGTTACCATTGCGTTTCCCCCTTCATATTTGATATATAACTTGGGATAAGGCCAGATTTTAATAAAAAGTTGCTTGAATTTATCCTTTTTCGGTATTTATGTCTGTGACCTCTGTACTTCTGTAAATATATTACAGCAACGAATTAACTGAGGTACTTCCCTCATACACTGGAAATCTAATACTTTTGCAAAGTTACTTCATTTAACAGTGACCCTGCAAATAAATGAACAGTCAACATAGCAAGTCTGCAATATATACCTCTAACAAACAGATGTGTTCTAATTTAAAAAAAAAAACCAAACTCTTTGCTGCATTTTCTAAGTCCTTGAACCTCAGTGGTCGAGGTGTTTGAGAAAAGTGCATTATAACTGTGTGTCCACTGTAGGGCTGCCAGAACTTTAATTTTGTAGTGAACTTGGGGAGGAGAGAGGAGCAAGGAAATATACAATGCTTTCAGGAAACTGACTCATTCACTGTTGTTTACATGTTTAGGTTTTTTATTTGTTTTTCATTTTGCTAAGTAAAGAGTCTATAAACCTTAACATGCAAAGAAAGAGACCTTGTTGGAGTTTTAAGCAGAAGCTGCTGCTCTAAATGGGAGAGGTCTTTACAGGAATGTAAGGAATGATGTTGAAAGTATCCCTAGTACACCAAATTTAGGATGGCAGTAGAACTGCGTTTTAAGTAGAAACCTTTATTTTAATGCAGAAAGAGTCTTACACATATGAAGATCATACTAAAAAAACCCAACCTTTGATGAATAAAAGATTACAGTATTCTGCTACAAGTTCAGGTCCTACCTAACATTTCATGGCAGAGGAAAAGTTTGTGGCCCTCATTCTTTTCATAGCAAGTACATTTTTCACTTAAAATATATGTGCAACGTCAGGTATACCGTTAATGTTTTTCCTGTCAGTAAAATCATTTTAGTAGAAGAACTACTTAGCTGTGTTAAATTTCCTCTCGGGCAGCCTGCACTGAATTTCTTTTTCATCAGCCCCCTTAACGACTGAATATGGCACTATCCCAAATGTTGCATTACAGACTGTCCAGTAATACTCAACATTCACATAAACATCTCCAAGTTTGTTTCCTTCAGTGCTGAGGGTCATTATTTTATGTTATGAATGATTTTCAACAAATCTAAAAGATTAAGAGAGATGATTATTTTCATATATGTATTGATTTGTTTGCTTTTAATCTTCCATTTGGATGTTCTTTGTATACATGCTCAGCTGGCAACCGAGCATGTACATGACAAATGCAATAATACTTTTACTTTCTGCACAGATTATGAAAATTGTATGGTAACTGATTTTCAGGCCAAATACTATTTCCAGCATATTCCAAAGCATAACACATTCCTGACTTTGTCTTACAAACCAACAGCTAAATCCACGTCCCATTGTATTTTTATTCAATTCACAGACATATTTATGGTATGTCATTTGACATTTCAAAATGAAGCAGATGCAGTGTGTTTTGTTATTTTGGCATGACAATTTAAAGATTAATGTTTTCAGAGGAAAAGTCCGTAATGCATTTGACTCGGGGAGTGATTCCCAGTAAGAATATAATGAGTATTTCCTCTTGCATTCAGAGGATTATGAAGGGTAAAGTAAAAGGGAGAAAAACACCATAGTACCAAAATTATTCAAATTAAGGTAATTTTTCAGTATTTCAGTTGCTTCTAAAATCTTAGTGTCATGGAAAATAATTCAGATACATTTAAAAACATACAAACAGGAGAAGGCAAGGACAGTTAATAAGAATAGACGTTTATGTTATTAGAGTCTTAGGTTTGTTTACTCCTTTTTAATACCTATAGCTTTTTCTCTGTAAGTCAGTTTTCATCCCTTGTCTAAAAGTTTGTGCCATGCCTTTTCATATCAGAGGGTTTGTGGTTTTTTTTTTTTGTTTGTTTCACTGATTCTGTTCGTCCTAAACCTACTTTTTTTTCCCTAGGGGGAAAAAAAAGGAAAAAAAGAACTCAGGAAGCAATAAATTATCCATTTTTGTAGAGGCCAGGCTGGATAATGGCATGAAAGAGCACAGCCCTTGCTGTAAGGCCAGAGCATGAATAAATTCCCACTGGTGGTACGGAGATGAAGGCATCTGTTCTATTCCAGAAAACCTGAGACGGGGAAGTTGATGGAAGCTGTGGAAGCTGTGACAGTGATTAGGCACCTATGAAGCTTCTTAGCCAATCTAATTCTTGTTTAGCATTTCACTTGCAGGAGCTACAAGATTTATTTTCTCCATTTTTCATGGAGGGGGCTCCTTATGTACTTAGAAATTATGCATTCAATTTTCATTACCTCAGAGAGTATATTCATCCTTTAACTATCTGTTGCATTTCTTTAGTCTGCATTATGCTGCCTTGCATCTACCTCTTGCTTCTTTACTATCTGTGTTTGCTAGGTGTCCTATACACTTTTTTTTTCAGATGTTCATGTTGTAGCTCTAATCAGAACTCAGAATTCAGTGAGGCAGAAGTAGCAGGATTTCCACAGTCTCTGTGTAATGTTCAAAACAAAACAAAGCAGGCAGCTGCCTTTTCCTATGGATGAACATCCAGTTGTTGATGTTTCTCATCTTATTTCAAGTACTATGTGAGACCTATTTTTCCGTGCCTGAAGTGCTTTGGTACATTCTTCCATCTTGTTAAACAGTATCTTAACTTCTTTCAGGATTTTGAACATTATGGTAATGTGTGACTGTGCTAGTTTGGCAGACTACATACTCAGTATTTGATCGTGTCTCTGCGACTTATCTATCAAGGCAAGATCTGAGTTGGAAAAGAAGATGGCCAGGAAGAGTGAACGTTCCTAGTATTTCACCAGGCTTTGGAAAGTCCTGTGACTGATGTTGGGGAAAGCACAGTTATTTGGCCAAGATTACGTGCTCATTTGACCTTCAGTACACTGCTTCCCCAAATCTCACTGCTGAATTTAACTTTTTTAAGTCTGTGTATTTACTGGCAGCTGTCCTAGACTCCTAATTCCTTCTCTGCGCTTTTGTATTGCTTATTTTTAATTTAGATAGTTTCCAGAAATCATTACTTTTACTATAATGAACTCATCTGAAATGTGAGAGATTGTGGGGTTTTTGTATGCACTTTTCACACATTTAATAAGCACTGGTAAAAACCTAACGAAGTGCCTTTTGCCTAATTAGAAGAGCAGCACCAGAAGTTGCTGTAGTTAGAAGTGATTCTGTAGAACTACTAGCCATCTTCAGAAGAAGTGAGAGGAGTGCATATATGCATCTGTGTATAAATAAATGTGTAAACATATATATATATAAAGTTAGCATCAAAGACCTGAATTGTTTTTACACTCCATATTTCTCACCATGACAGGTGAGATCATCCCTGTGAACAGCCTGAATGGAGGAAGGGGTAAAATTAAGAGGAGGAATTGGTTAGATAGTAAATTTGCTTTGTAGCCTTTTACCTTCTAATTGGTATTAATAATGGAGGAGATGAGAGAAGAACATGGGAGTGCACTGAAAAGTGGCAGCTTGTGAGGTTCCAGATTGTGTGCACTAAGCTGAGTTGTGCAGTAGTCATAACCTAGGTGCGCATTCAGGCAGGATTTGAAGGGAAAAAAAGGCTGTAGTGTTTGGGATTTAAGCCAAATAACTAATTCTTTCATCCAAAGCTTTTTTTTTTCATGTTGGAAATAATGACAAACCTTGAAATCTCATATCCTGTGAACCAGTACAGTAGTGAAGAAAATTTACCGCAACTGATTTGTGAGTAGCCTAAAGAACATTTGAGCTCCATAAAGACATAGACTTTAGTATTAGCCTGGTTGAGGGGGTGGGGGCAGATTTATGATAAAAAGAAGATTGGGTTTAGAAAGCAGTTCTTCGTTTTGATGATTAAATCCTCACCTTTGAGAAATAGTTGTATACTTTTTTGTATACAAATATACTGGTGTGCCAAAGTATTTCTTTTTTTTTTTTTATGGAGACATATTTGACTTTATATATATAGATAGGTCTTAAGTGTCACTTACTAGATTTATGAGACAAAATGGATTTCTACAAATGAGTTAAAATGCAAAGCTGTTCTATAAATTTATTTCTAAATATGTTGCCTTTGAAATAATCTGATAAAGTACAAAGTATATCATACCCAAGACTCACAAATTTGCTCACAAATTATCTTGTTAATTTTTCCTGTGAAATACTAGTATCCTGATTTTCCTGATCGTATTCTTTAGGTGGTTTTTTTCAATGTGCCTTAACTGATCAGGTCATATTTTAAAGTTTGTTGTAGCTTATAAAGATTTAGAACTTTCCGTATAGAAGATATACGTAGAAGGGAAATCAGTGTCAAGACAAAAAGATTAATGTTGGATGGAACACACCCTGTCAGCTTTTTAACAAGTGAGTTACAGCAGTAGAGGGAACATTATTGTGCTTTCCTAAACTGAACCACTAGAAGAGAGACCTTCTTGTAAAAATAGTAAGTCCGCCACAAAACAGTTTTGCCATTGCTTGTAACTAACAAATTCATTCAAGGCTCTATACATGCATAAATTGGCCATAACATATTTTCAAACATAGAAACTGATAGTCATGACAAACAGACAACTTGCTTTTAAGCAGAACTTGCTCTAAAGGAAATAGAGAGATTAGTTGAAATAGTTGGATTTAAGCACAGGAATAGAAAACCAGAAGGGGAAATTTTGGCCTCTTACAGTGTTCTGGAATAGATGGCAGGCTTATTCTTCAAACCATTTATAAACTGATCAAGCACCACATAAAAAGTCAGATCTTTTGCGTTTATAGCTTCTGTTAGAAGTTAGTTCCAATCTCTTTTTTTTTTCAGTCAGTGTGGAAATGGGGAGACCCCCATTTCCAGCTTGTAGTTATTCATCACCTCTTTAACCTGCGCGGACCTGTGAAAGGTATGTTTATCCCTTACTTGATTGCCCTATGTGATATGAGGACTAAATTTATCTAAAAATAGATTTGCTACTTTTCTTTTTACAAGGAACAATATGTTTCAAGCACAGGTGGTTTGGGCCTTTTTTTTTCAGATGAGGAAGAATTGAAAAATTGAAATGCAAGGAATAAAGCAGACTAAACATACCATTCTCAAGTCACTGGAAGTCTGCATTTAATCAGTAGGCTGTATCTCTGTTTCAGAAGTGTTAGGTTTTAACTTGTTTTTCATTTTGGAAAACTGATCTATTACAAGCACACTTAAAGAGGCTTACAGAGAAGTTATGCTTTCTTTTCATTCATTGTTGCATTTTTTCCTGTATATATTTCAAGAAGATTTTAAAAGTGTGATACAGATGTGTGGCTTATAATATAAAAAATGAGGAGATAGTGTATATAATGTAAATGTTAAATGTGAATGGGACAAATTATGCTGAAAATAGACTTGGATAAAAAAATCATATTTTTGTTCTTTCAAAAATGAAAGAATTAAAAAAAATTATTCTTAAAAGGCTTTCAGCAAAATTACTAAATAACTATTTCAAATATCAGGAAGAATTGCCGATGTCGTTCTTTAATTTCTCCCTAATGCACACACAGGAACAGTGATCTGAATAGATGTGTATACAAATGAAGGTATGTATACACATACATGTATACAAAAAGAATAATTTTTTATATCTGTGAGTGATGACCTTTGAGTTTGCACACTTCGGTGATTTCATCCAATCCATGTTTTAAGAAAATGAAAATTTATTTTCTTGCACAGAAATGTGCATTGAACATTGCTGCTTGCAGTCAAGAAATTTCCAGGTGACCTCTGATAAAGAATTGCTATATGATTTACTTCTGGGTTATAAAAAGTTCCTAGTGACTGTATGCTGTGCTTCAATGTCCAGACCTCCAAGGCCATACACCTCTGTTTTTATTGCTGCCCTGTTTCTTCAAAGCATTTGGGGTTTACTCACATGTGGCATTTTTCTGTTCTTTGGTTGAACAAAAATAGCTCAGTTTGATGAGTATCAGATGTAGTGTGGTTATTTCCTTATGAAGTTTAAGAACAAATCTGTTTCTAACAATAAATACTGTTTTCCATAATTCTGATAATTAATGCAGTGTGCATTACCACATTTTCTGGAAATTATAAGAGGATTTTTAAACTTAGAAGGAGAAAGTGCATTTTAAAGTAGCAGTCTGCTCTTCTGTACCCGTGTTGACTTTGTTCTTTAGTCAGCATGCATGTATTTTTTGTTCATGAGCCTAAAACATTGGGTTTGTATATTTGTGATCATAAAACCAAAACCAGTATAGATTATGACAGGACATATCTGCATCCTTAATGAATTTTGGAAAGAGCTTGTACCAATTATAGATGTGCATGACAAGAATATTCCTCACAAGAGGTTTATTGAACTGAGGCATTATTTCAAGTTATCTCATTCAGAACACAACTGAAAATTAAACTTTAATATACTTCATGTGCCATATGTTATCAGTTACATGCTGGCCCCCATATTTTTTTTTCTGGGAAGACAACTTTATGTCTGTTGATACTTTACAGAGTGTAGTTCATTCAATAAATATCTAGCCTAATAATTGATATATAGCATTCAATTCCAGAGAATCTAGTGATTTGCATACATGTATAGAGAAGGAAGCTTGTGGGACAGAGGTCTAATTAAAATAATTTTCTGTATGAAGTCAGAGTTGACCATCAGTATTCAAGTTGCAGCCAAAAGTAAGAGTTCTTTCTTCTGCGTCTGTAAAGCACACTATGACCTTTGCCTTCAAATGTGGATATGGCTACTGAGAGCTGCCACTTCCATCATCAGGTTAACTTTAAGGACCATTTGCCTTTGCGCTTTTACATAATTTGAGAATCTTAAGCCATTTATCTGTGGTCTGAAATTGGCTTCACAGTCCCTGGGTAAACAGAATTGAGTTTATTCTCGTGGAATTCAAAGCATTACTTAGTCCAGTCACATATTTTTAACTTTCTCTTTGTCTCTCTCCTCTCTCAGTAATGCCATGATCATTGCTATGAAACCTCTTACTAACTTATGAAGTTGTAAAGTTAGATTTTCTTTGTGAAGAGAAATCCTTCTTTTGGAACTCATCCCAATCCTTGGCCCAAAAAGTTTGAAAAACTTCAAGCTATCCTAAACTAGTATTTTTTTTTCTCTTTAACTTCACAGGCCTATAGGGTAGCCAAGCAGTCAGAATATAGATCTATACTTCATTTTTCAGGCAAAACAATTTTGTTGATGAGTTAGAGATTGTTTATACAAATAGAGTAATGTACATATTTTAAAGTTTCATTATTGTTACAACAGACATTGCAAAACAAACCTCTGTAAAGTCTAAATAAAGGGAAACTCATGACTTGCTTAGTAATTGCTGTGTAGCATCAAATTACTGAAGTGCTGGCCAGTGCAACTGCAATAGAAGTGCTCATACTTGGTAACTATAGTATTCCATTCTTGCTGAATATTATAGATGGCTTTTTTTTTTTTTAAACAGGAACCTCCTAAAATAAATTGAAGACTCTTTAGCAATTTTCCAAGTAAAATACTCACATTTAGTTGTTTCCAGGAAGCTGATTGACATATCTGTATTGTGAGATCATGCAGAGCTTCTTAGCATATCTTCTTCAAATAGTTAACTCTTAAAAAGAAGAAAAAAATAATGTTGTGCTTCCGTTTTTAATCTCTTAATGCTATTTTTCTTGGTAATTATTCTCTCAGCTCCTTCGGATCCTAGCTTTACATTCATCTTAGCAACAGCTTTATTCAAATCATATTCTTTGTCTTAGTAGCCTACAGGAATGTATTACATTCCTGGTCCTGCGCAGTGGTATTCCTAGCAAGATGTGCACTGTGAGGTTTCAGTACAGAAACATGAAGAGAACTAGGGTCTTCATTGTGCCCTATCATCCAGAACTCAAATTATTGTGTGGAGCAGCAGAACCATTGTTTAATGCTCATTCAGCGGTTCAGTAATCATTAAATACTACTAGAGAGACTAGTTGCTTTCAGGTTTAAGCCAAGTCTCAGCTAGTTGACTTGCTGCTGGACTGACAGCAACATTTTCAGGTTTGATACACATGCCCTAAATCTGCCAGGTTTCTGAAATGACCTTGCAGCTGAACTGAATTTTACTTCTGGGACATAAATAAATTGCCAATTACTCATATGCATTTAAAAATTGTTTGACTCTGAAGATTGATGAACAACTTGCTACTCATCAACACTGAATTTCACATTATAAAAATCTGAAGGAGTTTCTGTCAAAATATTATAGAATACTAACAATGCTCATTATTGAAATAATAGAATTATAGAATATCCAGAGGTGGGAGGGACCCATAATGATCATCAGGTCCAACTCCAGGCTCCACACAGAGCCAGCCAAGTCAGAGCATGTGGCTGAGGGCATCATCCAGATACTTCTTGAACTCAGTCAAGCTCGGTGCTGTGATGAATTCCCTGGGGAGCCTGTTCCAGTACCCTCTCAGTAAAGAACCTCTTCCTAACATACAACCTAAATGTCCTGTGTCGCATCTTCCTCCTGTTCCTTCAGGTTCTATCACTGGTCACCAAAGAGAGGAGATGGGCTCCTGCCCCTTCACTCCCCCTGGTCAGGAAGCCATAGACTGCAGTAAGGTCTCCCCCTAAGCCTTCTCTTCTCCAGGCTGAACAAACAAAGAGACCTCAATAGTTGCACTTTTATTTGTTTTAGCACAGTGCTTTTATACTACAGTGGATTGTCAGCTGAACATATATTCAGAAATAACCTCAATTTCTGAACCCCCAACTCACTAAAAATTTAATACATTAAAAACAATGTTAAAGTCTTGTAGATCAAACTTCTATTTGAATGTAAAAAAACAACAACAAAAAAACAGATGGAAAATGACTTTAGAATTCTAAATTCTAAAAATTAAACGCAAAGTTAAAAGCTCAACAAGAAGTCATATGAATATGAAATTAAGTACATGTGACCAGAGAAGAACGCTCATCTCCCTGTCTGTTTGTCCAGACTTTTGGTACAGCAATGACTGGGATAATCATTCCCTTATTAATGTTCTTACAAAACAACTCACAAGGGACCTGACTGTAACCACGGGTATTGTGAAATGTTGCTTGCTCTTGTTTCAGTGGTGTGTGGTGGTATAAGCATGTAGACACCAGTTTTTTATATTGTACAAGAAAGTACTAGAAGGTTGGTCGCAGCCTTTTTTATGCTAGCGAAAACTCATTTTCTCAGTTTTTAGTTTTTGATTGATAGAAAATGATGACTCTGTCCTTGTCTGGAAGAGGTGCTGAAAGTACACACATTTCATGTGATTGACAACATAATCAGGAAGAGAGGAAAAAAAAAAAAGAGAGATGAGAGTGAAAAGGAAACTGAAAGATGCCAGAAATCAAACAGGACAGAATGAAACAGATTACTTTAAAAATAAGCAGTAAACTGGAGAAGGAATAAAAGGTTCTATTTGCATTATTTTAAGTATAATATGCTTTTCCATGAACAGTTGTGAAGCTGAACACTGTGAATCCCAATGTTATTTTATGCTTCATCCTCTTCCGATGAACTGCGGTCTTAGCTAGATATTTCCTGAGAACCAGAAAGTCCTTATGCCAGTACCTTAGGCACTGTCTAGTGTTATTTCAAACCACAGTTTACTTTCTGAAGAAGTCATAATCCCTTGTTCACACAAATTAGACTACAGATTCATTAGGTACAGATTCACTTACATTCACACCTTACATTCACAAAATGTAACAAAGTGTAAACAACGTATTTCTTTCTGGCCTTTTCTGATCCAGGTTGTTGGAAAAGCCTTCAAAATAAATAATGTGAAATGTGGGGGTTTTGGAGGCCAAAGGTTGAGCACTGACTTATTAGATATCGGTGTCTTACTGCCCTTACTGACCTGCATTCCTCCACGTTGTGCTGGTCTCTGTCTTCATCCATTTCTACTGTGGCTTTTCACATTTTTTCCTCTGTGGAGAGCCCAAGGCCACCATGTCCCTTCTGCCGCATACCTCCGCCATTCACCCAGAGGGGAGAAGAATCTGGCTTCATAGCACAATTGCTCCCAAAAGTTAAATTTGTCAACGGGATTAGAATTGGCAGTGAAATTGTATAATGTGCCAAGTACTCTTTATTCTTGCCAGTTTTGAAAGGAACTTGCCACTTTCTAAGATTATGACCCTGCATGAGGAGTGTTTAAGGGCTGTTGTCAAAGGGATTTCTACTCTTGGTAGAAAGATTCTTCCCTGTAGAAGAATCTTAACAATGTTTTAATCTAGTCATAATGAAAAATTATCTGACATGCTGGTTATCCTTTTATTTATTTTATGCTCCTGCCTACAACCTGTCTTGTCTTTTTTCAAAACAGACCATGAAAATATGTTCCACTGTGGTTATTTCTAGCAAGAGGCAGAACACATGGACATTTTACTATCTGTTTTTATGTATCTACAGATGCAGCAACTTGAGAAGCAAGTTATAGACGCTGATCGTCAAGCAGAGAGAGCTTTTCAGCAGGTACATACGTAAACCAAAAAATATCTCCACCAACTCTGTGCATGTTATTATCATGAAAGGAAATTTAGAGAACTGCTACATTTCTGAAGAATTGCTCAAAAGGAAGAAGATAGTTTCTTTTTACATGTCTTTATTTGTCTTACCAGAGATGTTCTAACACCTTTTGGTACAGTAAAGTTAAAGCTAGCTGCATGAATAAAAAACACATAGATGTAATGAGCTTTTTCACTGATGAATCACGAGTCTTTGATATATGATGCACATGGAAACAAAAGGGAAACAGTGACCTATTTTTAGAAAACCTGTAAGAAAATAAAACCAGGCTATCCAATGCAGTCTCTAAATAGGATTATTCTACCTTGTTTGTTCTTGTGGTAAAGAAAGAGATAGCGGATAACTATTTAACCAAAGTTGCTTTTTGATTCCAAATGGCAGATAGAGCCACTGTAGATATTTTATGAACTTATCTTGGATATTCCCTAAAAATTCTTCACATCTTATTGTTTTCAGAAACTGAAAACTGTAAGAATAAAAATGTTCATGCACTAATTTGGAGTTATAAAACATTCCTGACTGCAAGCCAAGTACTTTTCAACCATTTTAGAGCGTTTCTGATAATCTGTTGCAGCTCTTTATACTGTGTAATTGTTTATTTATTAAAATGTTGCTTATTAAGCCTAACAGCTCCCTAAACATAAATTGCATTCTTCCCATATTGCAGCTGTGGAAATCTTTCTCAAATAGGCTTCAGAATTTTACAGGGTTATTCTGAATGTTAAGGATGTGGGGGGCAGGGGAGGGGGAGATTTAACAGTCTGTTCTGTGATTAAATTACTTCCATTACTTCCTTTAACTTGGAGTATTGTTTCTTAGTCTTGTGTTTGACCTTCCAAATAGGTACAGGTCATGGAAGAAAAATTAAAAGCAGCTAATGTTCAAACAAGTGAATCAGAAACCAGGTTGTATAAGAGATGTCAAGATCTGGAGACCCTGATACAAGATAAAAATGACAGAATACAAAAATTGGAACAACAACTTGAAGAACAGGTTAGAAATAATGGTGTTACAAAAGATGAGCATCAGTTCCATTCTTAATTATGCAAAAGGAAAATAAAAATTAACATAAATAGGGGTCAGAAAATGTTAGCATTATTGTTCCCATTAGAAGTATATCATTTGAATAAGGTTCATTCACTTGCAAATTATGCTCTGGGTTCCTTTGAAAGAATGTCTGACTTCTAAGAGGGGAAAGATGTTCTTCCTTTTCACTGTCTCACACACAGAATCATAGGATATCAAGAGCTGGAAGAGACCTTGAAAGACCATCCAGTCCAACCCCCCTGCCCCAGCAGGATCATCTAGAGTAGATCACATAGGAACATGCCCAGATTGGTCTTGAATGTCTCCAGAGAAGGAGACTCCACAACCTCTCTGGGCAGCCTGTTCTAGTAATCTGTCACCCTCTCCTCTGAAGATCTTTCATTTTTCCTAGAGGAGAGAGAAACAGCAGCATCTGTGAAGGGCCTATTCATCACTTTTTTAAAAATCATCATGTATTGCTCAGGAGACTGAATTACTTCAAGCAATCTTAGGATTTTTGTCTGAAGATACTACTCAGGCAGACTGTAAGCTCAGTGAAAAATATGCTTATGCCATTTTTTTTCCAGAAGCAAATAAGACTGCAAGAAGCAAAAATCATAGAAGAAAAAGCAGCTAAAATAAAAGAATGGGTGACAGTCAAGCTCCACGAGGTATAACTCTTGCTACAATACTTATCATATGGAAAATATAACAATATGACTGGATATCCCTTGGGCCTTTTGGCTTACAGAGCTTTCTGCAGTAGTAAAACAAGGCTTCACAATTTCATTGGTTGGTGCAATTACTTGCTTGAGAGTGAAAAAATGAAAGCAACAGCACAGCAGGCAGAGTATCCATGTCAATTAACTTATGATGTTTAATTTGTTTGACTAGTATATCTGGGTCCTCATTGTGGAAAGAGAAGGTCTGTTTATCTCTGCTAATTGAGAGAGATTAGATGTCAAACCAAGTTTGGTCAAGCAGATGCCTAAAGTGTAAACAATCCCCAGAAAGCCAACTTTGGCCTGGCAGAATAAGTGACTTGATCATTTTTTATTTTCCTATGCCCACATTACTCTCAGTCATGAGTCATTTGGGGGCACAAGATCCAATCCCAAATGAGAACAACTGTCTCCCTATCTCCTTTGTTTCTCTGCTGTGGTGAGATAAACATGCTGTTGCCCTGCCTAAGGCTGCCAAGTTTGGTGTGATGCTATGCTTTCTCCTCCTTGTGTGTACAGAATTTAAAGTTACCCATAAAAGTTAAAATCCTATTCTGTTGTCATTAAGTGAAAATTATGCTCCAGTTGAAAGAGTAGAAAACTAGAAGTAACATTTACTACTAATCTGCAAGGGGAGTTTTTGAAATAATTTAATAAAGATGTGATTAAGCTTATCTAAACCAAAAAAAGTTTGGACAAAATCAACTATGACTCAAACTATTTACTTAGTTTGAAACATGGAGAATCTCAAGCTAGTTTCACAGCAGTGTCCAGGTGTCACCCAATGAGATATGGAACTGCTGGCTCCCATCTCTGTGCTATGGGATACTCAGATCTTCTCTTCACCCAATTCAAAGCAAGAGTTTGACCCAACAACTTTCAGCTCCTGGTAATGCGCTACAGGAACGAGTTGGGGGGTTTTCTTCCACTCTTATGTAGTTTTTCAGTACTTATTTTTTTATTCCTTGATGTAGGATGGTAAGAGGCGCTATTAGCACCATAATTCCCTTTAATTCTTCTGCTTACTCCTCCATTTTTCAAGTGGCACAAATGTGTGTGTGTGTTATAATTGTAGCCCTCTGTTTTTTTTTTTTCTTAATTATTAAGGCTTTTTAAAGCAACCTTGGGAATTATTTTAACAGAAATAGAATAAATATTTCTCATTGCAGGGAATTGTTCAGAATAAACAAATGCCTGGACTGGCATTGAGAAAAGCAGCAGAGGAGCTTATGACTTGAACTAGTTTTATTCTTAGATAGAAAGAAATTCAGAGAAAAAAATAAATAACGACTTTTAGAATTGTTTCACTGATGGATGACATTACATTTATGTAATTTTAGTTAGAGGTGGAAAATCAGAACCTTCGCTTGATCAACCAAAAGCAAACCAAAGAGATGAAAACAGTACAATCTAAACTACAAGGTAAATGTACAAATCTTTAAAAAACTTCCCTGTATATGACATACTCCTTTATATTCTCTGTTAAATTGTGCACCCCCATAATTGACATATGCTGTGAAATCACAAAGAATTAATTTAGTATGAACTGACATCAGAGGGACTGTACATTAATGTGTTAGGCAAGCAATAATTTAATTTTTATTAAAAGGACATGCAGACAAACCACAACTGTGGGTTTTTTTGGGGTGAATGGGAATCTCTGTTATTTAGTAACTGATAGTAATATTTGACTGGATTTGTATCAGATCTTTTATTTCTCTTCTTTATAGCATAGGTTATGCTTGTGCTGCTAAGATATAGATGAATGGCAGTCTGCATCTACTTTCTCTAGCACATGCTCACTAGTAATCAGAATTCTGATCAGATTATTTAAAAATTATTACCTTTGACTACAGTGATCCCAAAGCTTAATTCAGCCACACTATCACTAGGTTCATCTCCAAGTGGATATAGTTAATGTAAAATGTAGATATGGGAAAGAGGAGCATCCCCTCCAAAGAACGTTATTTTGCATTAATCAGAGTTGAATTTTATTTGCCACTAAGTTGACTGTCCACCAACTTAACCTTAAGTCTCTCTGAAGGTTCTCACAGTCCTATGCTTAGTTAGTTGACCTGATAATTGAGTGTCATCTGAAAATCTTTTTCCTTTCTATATGAAAAAAATCCATCTTCAAGAACTGGAAACGTAGCTCTGGGTTTCTTTTGATACGGTGTGTGTGTGTGTGTGTGTGTGTGTGTGTGTAATCAGGTAGATGTTTATTCCTGTAATATTTTATTGTCTTTTTGCTAAACTTTAATTATCTTAAAAAAACAGACAGCTTTACTCTACAAAGTAAAGAGACCAGAGGCATAGCTTGCTGCATCCCACTAACACAAGATTTCTGAATTACTATTCTTCAGAAGCTACAGGCAAGAAATCTGTTACTTCAGCACAAAAACCTGGGGAGTGTCAGCGACTAAGCAGTTTGACTTTTGGATGCTTTTCAAACAGAGAAAGAAGTCCTCAAACTTCTCCTAAATTTGAAGAGATAAGCAAGTCTTCATTTAAACAATCAGACTACACTGAAGGTAAAAACATGCTAGGTACTTAGTAACCACTGGTGCCATTTTGTTTTCACACAGGTGAAAGCCTAAAATCAACCCCGTTAGTGCATCCAAACCAGCTGTTTTCAAAGTACACAGCAGTACTCTGCCCCTTCTTAATGCTAGTCTCTATTACAAGGAAGAAGTCCTGTGGAGTACTAGAGTCTCCATGACACCACCAATACTTTGTTTGGCAGCACGCCGTGGTGGACAGGTGCTTTGGCTGCAAAGAAAAGAATTTGATGTGGTCCAGGTTTACTCCACAGTATCATATGGAGTTCAAGGTGCCAGTGTCTTGGAGGTGGCTGTTAGATTTTTGTGTCTGTGTAGAGTCTCATTTAAGTCCAGTTTATGGTGTCCCAGTCTTAGTTTTCTGCCCTAAGTCCACAGAATCACCTCGGTGATCTTTCATTAGCATGGTCAAGGTCAGAAAAAGTAGGAGAGAGTGTCAGGCATCTCTTTGCATCATTGTTTCCTATCCAAAGAAGGAGAAAGCTCCCTGATCAGAATTCATACAATTTCCCCAAGAAGCCCTGAAGTAAGATAACGCCAGCAAACTATTGTGCTATTATAAGCATAAGCAAGTCCATTGCACTTGCTGCTTCCCTTAAGCAATGAAAAGCACAGGAAGGAGACTGCTGCTCTCGTTCTTTGCTGGAGTCCCACAGTACTATTTATGACCTCAGCATTTTCTCCACAGTAAATCATGGTGCCCAAAATTGTAAGGTGAGGTCTGTAGAAAATCAGAAACTGAAACAGATCTATTAATATTTTGTATATTTATATGACAACAAGTTAATTTTAAAAGTGGGTATGTATTTTGTTTCCATTTTTGTAGGTGACGGAATTAAGTGAGAATTATTTTCTCAAGGGAAAGGATAGGAAACAGAACCTTACGCTTGCCTAGATGGCAACAGATCAACTTCTGTGACTGCATTACTTTAATGTGGACTAAATTAAAATCTTTGGTTTATCCAATCTACTTTAACTTCATGAAGCTATTTAACTTTCCCAAGTGTCTGTGTAGAAAAGTGCTGCGATGGAGAGACGGA
>VXBZ01004240.1:7957-26695 GCA_013399135.1 Heliornis fulica
GCCGAGCCGGGGCGAGGGCGGGGGAGCGGGACAGGCGGGGAAGGCGAGAGGCGACGGGGGAGGGAAAGGAGGAGTGTCCGGCGCCGAGGAGGGCGGCGATGGTGGCACAGCCCCAGCCGCTTCCCCGCTCAGCCGCGGTCCGCACCGGCGCCGGCGTTGGCTACCGACGGCTTCGTCTGCATAGCCGCTGCTCCAGCCGCCACCCCCCCGCCAATCCCGACCGCCATCTTCCGCCTCCTGCCGCCGGGATTGCGGCGCCCAGGGAAGCGGCGAGGGGGCGGGGAAAGGAACGGAAACACCCGAGCGCCTTCGGTGTGAGGTTGGGAATGGGGGGGGAGAATTCCCTCCTTCTCTCCCTTCTTGGACAGCCGCCTCCTCCAAGTGAGCATGCGCGACGGGCTGCTCCTTGCAGTGGCGAAAAGGGCGGGAAGGTGGCGCTGGCGCGCTCGCCCGCGCATGCGCAAAGCTGGCGGGGGAAGGCGAGAGATGCGCTTTGCCATCGCGCTGGCTGTCCGGCTCTGGTGCTGGCGGCTGCTGTGGGGTCGCTGAGGCCCTTCCCTCAGAGGCCCTTCCCTCAGAGGCCCTTCCCGAGGGGTGCTGTCGTGTTTTGCGCACGTCTATTCTATGACATCCCTACAAACCCACTGTCTTGTCTGACTGGACACCAAGTTTCCTTGTGGCAAGGACCTGGGTGAAATGTGCGTGTTGCTTGGGAGCAATGTCCATTACGGAGGCTTGCAAGCAGTGCTGCACCTCAAGGTGACAGAGCAAAGAGCCTGGCCCCAGCCTGTGCTTCATCTCTTTAGAATAGGGCTATCTTCTAAGTGCTGAGACCACTCATGCCACACTGCTTTTCCCAGTGACAGGCCACCTTTGACAAGTGCCTGCCCAAATGCCACAGGACAGAGTTCTGTCCATCTACTAACAGTGAGTTCAGCTTCGGGGGAAAGTGTAACAAATTACACTGCACTAGCGCATCAGTCATGAGCTCCAAGGATGGTGGAGCTTATAGTGGACAAGCCTAAAAACTATTTTTAGTTAAAACTGCAGTAGGCTTATGATCTCAGGATAGCTGTCTTTTTGAAGTGCCCTGTTAAAACTTTGTATTTTCCCCACAAGCGTTTCCTTAACTTCAGTAAAATATCTTCCAAAGAGTCAATCCTTCTTATCAATGCAGCTAACTGGCAGGAATCCCAGGTGCAAAATAGCAATGTCTGTAGCATTTTCTTTATGGAAAAGAGAGGCTCAAACCCAAACAGGATTATTCTGTCTACTTTGGGGCTAAACCACTGCAGGGAGAACGGGCTAACCAGACAATTATGAATAGTAGCTGCACTGAGAAAGAGCAGACCTTTCAGACAGAGGTGAAAACAATGGAGGGAGCTTAGAAGACTGACTCCCAGCTGGCAGCATACCAACCAGAAAAGCCCTGCAAAGTGACTGAGAGGAACATCTCTGGAGGCCTGGCCACCCCAAATGGCCACAGCTTGCAGGAATGCCGAAAGGAAATGAGAGACACACTTAGTAAAATGCTACCAAATAGAGCTGGGTATCTGGAAAATGTCACTAGCAGAAGCTGTCGCACATGGATTTCTTGCCTGTGAAGCAGGCATAAGGAATGAAGTTTGTTATGAAATGCATTGTAAGCTTGTGGCTCAATGAGTAAAGAAAATGAACGGTGTTGAAATGAGACATCCTACTTATGACTGTAGACTAGAAGAACCCAGATCAAAGTAAGCGCTGGCTCAAGATAAGGAGTGAAGCCCGAAATGGCTGTGCAGGAACAGATTTGTTCTGCAAAACTTGGACGCTATTGGGAAAGAGAAGACAGCCAACAGATGGAAGGGAAAATATTCCCTTCCGTCTTGATTTTCCACCTCTTAGTGGAAAAACTACATCATTGCAAGATTAAATAAAAACAATGATATTAGCTGAAGAGAAACTAAACTGAGTCTTTATTAGACTATGATTTTGGTTGTGGGAAGTGTCTTGCAAAGAAATTTTCACTAATGCCTATTCCATTATTAACTATTCCACAGTTTTCAGGTACAGAAAGCCAGCCATGCAAAAGTGTTTGAAAAGGGAGATGCAACCTACTTTGTTCTAATACAGACTGTAGCTGTTGTCTTCTTGTGAAGTCCTGATGGTTTGGTTTTTGGATGTAGGTAATTGGTAAAAGTATTTTTGCACTTTCATTCACATCAGTGTGCCCTGAAAAACAACTGCCACAAAGGAGGTGCTGGTTCCACCAAATTTTTTCTGACCTCTTGAGGAAGGACTTTTGGTAACCTCTGTACCACAAACCTGAGAACATCCATTATGCAGCATGCACATAGCGGAATATATTTCCGGTCTATCCTAAACCTTTGGCATTGTGGCACAACAGGGACAGAGTTACATTACAGGGGGCCCATGAGATTGTTAGGTAGCCCAGAGACTGATCTGTGAAGGATTGCGGAAGTGAGTGCAATTCAGGCTGATGAGATGTTTCTCTTCTGGCATTGTGTTTCCCCATTGAACACAGCTACCATATGGAATCCCTTAGATCTCTGTCTTTGCCACAGGTAGCAACTGTGGATGAATGTCTCTCACCTGTCAGCATTTGTTAGCTTGATCAGTTTATATGCCCTGTGAGAACTGTCAAGGGATACTGATGGGTCGTTCACCCATCAGAATTATCTTCCAGCTATCCCAGACATGCTGATGGATGGATGGATGGATGGATGGATGGATGGATGGATGGATGGGAGATACCAGATGAGAAATGACAGCTTCCTGCTTCAGCAATGCACAAAGATGAGAGTAGGAGAAAGTGGAGGCTGATACTGGGTGAGGGGAACAGGAATGGGAACACAGGGTCAAAATCATGTTTCCCCCATTTCCTTTTCCTGTCCCTGCTTTCCTCCACCCCCTGTTTTGTTCTGGTTCTGCATCACTGCAGTCAACAGGAATTCTGCAGCTTCACTAGAGCCAGGATTGAATCTTTGTCTGTCTCTTGCTTTCCATCTGTTTAATTTTTGTTTCTTCCCTTTCAGCATTTCCATATATTTGTCCATTGATCTACAGGTCATCAAAGAGCTTAAAGAAAATACCACTCCTTGCTTTTGTCTGGTGGGAAGCTCCAGATGCTCCTCATCTTCCCGAGGCATAACACAGATAATGTGATCAGACACGAAGGCATGCCCATGTCTTCCTATATATTCTGAGCAGGAGGACCGATTGCTCCACTTCATGACATGGAAACAGGGAAGCACGCTGTTCACTCAGAACTGATGCCCAAAGCCCTGCCAGTAGGGCAGAGTGTTCCACTGACCTCCTTTCTTTGGCAAAGGGAAGGCAGAAATGTCAAGGTGTCTGACAAGAATATCCATCTTGTCATCAGCATCCCCAATGCATATTTTGCAGTATCTGACTGGTGCACGCTATCAGCAGCACGTCCCACTACATCTCGTGTCACAGGAGCTGGAGAAGAGGAGGAGCTGGCAGCGATGTGAGCATGGGAAGCAGAGCAGTGTTTTTCTTTCAGTGCTGAAAGTGTCAAAAGACAAAGGGTTTGATTTTTACAGTACCCAAAGTCAAAAAGATGCTTACAGTGAAGGATTTTACTACCCATTTAATCCAAAGTACATATTTTATAAGATTGGCCAAAATTAAAGTAATCTTTGGGTTTCTAGATTTTTACTGAGCATTTTTTTAAATTAACTGAGAAATCAAAACTTTGCTTTTCAACCCAAACACTTTACATCTAGTCTGAGAGAAAGAGGTAAAATGAACAAATACTGCATAATGAAACCAACAGATGTTTTTAAGATTAGCAGTCTAATATATTACACTTATATTAGAAAAAAAACATAGGAAGCAATTGTAGCTCTGACAAAATAATTGATAATTATTTCACCAATGTTTATGAAAAAGAAAAATGGAGAGTAATTTATTTATTTATTAAATAGCGTTCAGCATATAGAAAGGAGGCCTGGACATTCTAGATTGGAGAAATATTTAATATTGGAGGGGTGAGATAAAATAAGACTTTATATTTGTGACAGGACACAAATGAGTATACACAAACATGGATTTTTCATTGAATAAAATGCATTTAAAGAACAGAAGCAAATGCCTGGCCATAATTGCACACTGGGAACAAAGTCTTGGTCTCGCATCACTAGGCTTTGTGAGTAACCCAACTGAACAGGTATATTGAATTTACAGTGGAGTATGTGAGAGGAGGGCCTTGCCTGGTGCCCTCAGCCTGGTCCTTTTTAGCTCCAAATTCAAACTGGACAGTCTGGATGTTTGCCACCTCTGCCTTATCAGAGATCTATTTTGACTGTCTCTAAAGCTGTGCCTGAGGCATGAAAATCACCCTTTATGTCCGGCATATTTATGTCAACACTCTGGGCCCAGAAAGGGGCTGTGGTGAGAGATGCTCTTCTGACATCCAGAAAGAAGTCATCTCAGTTGCCAACGTTAGGAATAATACAGAATATATGCACGTAAACACTGTCCTGCCTGAGAGATGCTGCTCAGAGCTCTGTGAGGCAGCTGACAGTTATGTGTTTAGATCCCTGCTTAGTGTATGGCTCTTAACAGGCAGCAGTTAAAACTGTTGTACAGTTTAAACCTCCCTCGGCTCTGAACCTACAGGCTCTGTCAGCAGCAAATTGACTAAATCTGTACTTAACAGGCTAAGGGACATGATCTGAGTTACCTGTTTGGCTTTACCTCCACCCCCAGCCTGGGGGCTGAGAGCAGATAGCTCTCTGGGATCAGAGGTGAACAATTACAGCAGACGTCCCCAGGGCAAGTGCTGTCACATCTCCATCAAACTGAAACGATTCTTGCTATGGGGGAAAAAATATCACACCCAATTTCACTGATCAGATCTGACATTTTTCTCCCTGCCTTTTTTAGAAACTGCAGCCCAATATTCAGGACAATAGATGAGACAAACCCGTCTGTGAGAGAAGCTGATGAATGTGAGATGTATTTATAATCCCTTCACTCCACTCATTGAAGAACAGGGGGCAGGGAGCTCTGTTCCCTATCTTCTGTCACTTAGGAGGAAGGAATAGTTTCAAATTAGTGTGAGAATGTTAATGGTTATTGCTGCCTACAGGTGAAAATTGAAATATTTAATAGAAATAAGTGAGCTTAGAAGCAGACTAATGCAGCTACAGCCGGGAAACTGGTGGGATGCAAAGAAGGGGTGTGTGTTGGGGGGGGGTGACAGAAAGGATACCCTGATGGGTTTATCTACATTGTTGTTGCTATTGATGTTAACAATCTCTATGGCATCCCTTTTTCACCCCAGGAAGCACTCCACCCCTAACTCAGAGACCTTCCTAAATTTGTTTATCCTGGAGAGAGCAGTGGGTATGCAGCCTGGATTCACAACCAAGTGATAGCATGATGAAAGCATGTGTAGCTGGGGCTGTTACCACCAGAGTTATTTCCAGCAGTAAAAGAGGAGGTATGGATGACATTATAAAAAGCATTGCTGAGCCTCCTAGAAAACTCAGCATTTAGGGAAGAGGAATTCAAACTGGAACAGACCCACAAAAGAGTTACTGGGAGGACTGGGGAGTGGTGAATATCAAACAAGAGCAGACTAAAAAAGCTTGGTTTGTTTAGTCTAGCAAACTGAAGACCAAGAGGGGATATGGTTGTTTATGCTTCCTTTCAGGACAGCTAAAAGCATGCTGCCACTCAAGGTCAAGGAAAACACTAGCACAAGAACAAATGGGTGTAAACTGTCTTTCATGTGCCCCTTTTATTCCAGGCTGCCTTTGGAAAAGAGCTGCCAGCAGACCAAGGGAGAAGATCCTTCCCCTCTGCTTAGCACTGGTGAGGCCCCTTCTGGAATACTGTGTCCAGTTCTGGGGTCTCCAGTAGAAGACATGGACTTACTGCAGCAGGACCAGTACAGGGCTGTGAAGATGGTTAAGGGACTGGACAGGCTGAGGGAGCTGGGACTGTTCAGCCTGGAGAAGGCTGGAGGGGGGGAAATCTTAACCAGTGTGTGTAAGTACCTGAAGGGAGGGTGCAAAGATTACAGAGACAGGCTCTTTCCAGTGACAGGACCAAAGTCAACAGGCACAAACTGAACCACAGGAGGTTCCCTCTGAACATCAGAAAACAGTTTTTCATTGTGAGAGTGACCAAGTGCTGCCAGAGGTTGCCCAGGAGATGCTCAAAATCCATCTGGACATGGTCCTGTGCAGCTGACTTAGAGGCCCTGCTTGAGACGGGGATTGGTTGAGATGACCTCTAGAGGTCCCTGCCAGCTCAACCCTTCTGTGATGCTGTCTTTAAGCATCATGGTGATGATACTAGTTTATAGTGGTGGAAAGAGAAGGAAAAGGAAAGAGTTCTGTGCTGTTAAAAAAAGTAAGACCACAGTGTCCCAAAGGAACTGACATTCCCCACCTGTGGTTAATACAACTGTTATGTTATGAAAAGGGATCGATGTGAAACTAAAAGAGATTTATATTTTTTCCTTTTTTTCTCCTCTTCTCTACTACACATTACTAGAAATCAGATACTTCTCCTAAGAAACAACACACTGTCAACAGCTGGCTTGGAACACTATTTACAATTTAAATCAGAAGGCAGGCCCCAGCAAGCTAAAGGAAAGGACAACCCTCCCATTATTCCCCCTACCCAGAAAGCTCTCACCCCTCTTCATCTTTCTGATGAGGAATGTCTGGTATGCGAGCATCACTCCAGCACATCCCTGCAGCTCCCTTGTGAATGGGAGTCCCAGATCAAGACTAAGGGCACTTGTGAGCTAACACTGTCCCAAGAACGACTGGAATTCTGCATTTGCTAAGTGCAAGTGTTTCACCACAGGTGGGAAAAGTGAGCCTGCAGTCCCTGAGCTCCTCCAGTTAGCAGTCTGTCCAACACACAGCGATGCTCAGGCTCTGTTTTCAGAGCCCTGCTTTTTGCTCAGTAGGGATGAATGGAAAGCTGTAAATATAAACAGCCTGAATAGCAGAAGCAGCCTCTTGGAACAGAAGTGCAGACTTCCTATTAACCCTTCCACACCCAGTCACAGACCCCTTGTTGGGTACTTTCTGCTTTCGGGGTGGAGCTGAACTTTGCAGGCCACCCTGCCTGAGACTTGGAACCTGGCAGGAGGAGGAGGGTGGGGAGGGAGGAATGCATCCACCAAGCTTGCTGACTAAGTAAGCTGAGCTAGTAACTGCTGGCCAAGATAAAAATTTCTTCTTACACAACTACTCTTTAGTGATGGCAGCACACACTCTCTCTAGCCAAAGGTCTTTGTCAAGTGTGGGGAAGAAAAGAAGCTGTTCTTCAAACAGAGAGAACAATAAGCATCGGGAGAGCAGTGTGTAAGGATGCTAAGTGAGGCAAAGCCTTGAGAGAAGTGGTGGAAATGGGCTTCTTACAACACACTGAATTCAGCTCAGCACTGGATCTGTTCTGCTGCCTACTGAAGTCAACAGGAAGATTCACGTTGAGTTCAACGGGTTTCATCAGTTCCCATGTAAGGTGGAAAGAAGTGCTGAAGGTGCTAATTAAGGTGCATAACAAGACTCCAGATCTTTTATTTAGAAAACAGAACAACCAACCACTCCCCATCCCAGTTCTTCCCAGCCTGAAGAAAACATACCAAATACCTCATAATCAAACAACAACAAAATGATCAGCAACAGATCACACTTGCATTTTTGATGGAGGACTCTCACAGAGTGCAACCACCAGGCATCCTTTGTTGACATGTCACTTCAAATTTCATCCTCTATTCATGGCAAAAAGGCTTGATATTCACAGCTGAAAAGATTGGGGGAACAGATGACCTATGCAGGCTTCATAGCACAGAATGTTAGGAGTTGGAAGGGACCTCAAAAGATCATCTAGTCCAACCCCCCTGCCTGAGCAAGATCACCTGGATTAAATCACACGAGAATGTGTCCAGATTGGTCTTGAGTGTCTCCAGAGGAGACTCCACAACCTCTCTGGGCAGGCTGTCCAAGTGCTCCCATCACCCTCACGGTGAAAGTTTTCCCTTATATTCACATGGAACTTTCTATGTTCCAGCTTGGACCCATTCCCCCTTGTCCTGTCACTGGCCATCACTGAGAAGAGCCTGGATCCATCCTCCTGACACTCACCTTTTACATATTTATAAACATTAATGAGGTCACCCCTCAGTCTCCTCCAAGCTAAAGAGACCCAGCTCCCTGAGCCTGTCCTCAGAAGGAAGGTGTTCCACTCCCTCAACCATCTCGGTGGCGCTTCACTAGACTCTTTCAAGCAGTTCTATGTCCTTGTGGAACCAGGAGGGAAGAACTGGACACAATACTCCAGGTGTGGTCTCACCAGGGCAGAATAGAGGGGGAGAAGGACTTTTCTTGTCTGACTAGCCACCCCCTTTCTAATCCACCCCAGGATGCCATTGGCCTTCCTGGCCACGAGGGCACATTGCTGGCTCATGGTCATCCTGCTCTCCACCAGGACCCCCAGGTCCCTCTCACCTGCACTGCTCTCCAACAGCCCAGTCCCCAACCTGTACTGGTACCTGGGGTTGTTCCTCCCCAGATGCAATACCCTACACTTGCCCTTGTTCAATCTCATTCAGTTTCTCCCTTCCCAGCCCTCCAGCCTGTCTAAATCTTGTTGAATGGCAGCACAACCTTCTGGTGTGTCACCACCCCTCCCAGCTTGGTGTCATCAGCAAACTTGCTGAGTGTGCACTCTATTCCCTCATCCAGGTCATCAGTGAATACATGGAACAGTACTGGTTCCAGTACCGACCCCTGATGGACTCCACTAGGTACAGGCCTCCAGCCAGACTCTGCCCCATTAATGACAGCTCCCTTCAACCAGCTCTCAATCCACCTCACTACCCTCCAGGCCACACTTCCTCAGTTTGTCCACCAGGATGCTATGGGAGATGGTGTCAAATGCCTTACTGAGGTCAAGACAGTTACAGGATTCATCCACAAAATCCAGTACATGGAGGCCTCTGGGTCTCCAGGAACAGTGTTCTACAAAAACAGAGCCAGTGACTTTCCAGTTGATGATTTGCTTTTTTCCCAGTCACTGTTGTGAATAGAGCTGCCTGGGGGAGCTGGGGTAGCAGGGTTCCTAACACTGGTGACCCACACACCATGACATTGTGCTGTCCTCCACTGTTTTCTGTCTCAAAATAAAGCTTGCACGCCTGTCTCCCGAATGCGTTCCCTGAATGACTTAAGTCCTTTCCCACCATTCCTCCCTTTAATCTGCCAGCCAAGATGAAAGGCTCTTTTAGGAAAGAAACACAGCAAAACAGAAACATGGACAGAACCACTGGAGGAATTAATTAATGAAACTTTCTTCTGAAATCCAAGTGATGTTACACCCATATACACCACAAAGTTTGACTGAAGAGCTCCTAATGAGAAATGCAGTTCTGGAATGGACTAAACAACCAGATGGGAAGAATGGGTGAGGGTTGTACAAAAGGCACAAATAGGAACAACAGGGTTGTATTTCAGAAATTGACTTGAGATTCAGTTTAACAGAAGCAAAAGGGTGAAAATCCATCACTCAATACTGATGTTTGAAAAGAATTCAGCTGCACAGTTTCTATTTCTTCAGTGAAAGAGATAGAAGGAAGATGAGATTTACTTCTGCCTTCAAGGTACACTTTTTCCAAGTGGGAGTTTTTGGTTTTTATCTCAGGAACACTGACACAGTGGAAATATGAGACTAGTTTCAGCTGCATTTTAATGATAGCAGCATCCAAATACTGAACAGCTTTATGAACACTGCAAAATAAATGATAAATAGATCCATAGCTCTAATCCTGGGCCTGGGGCAACTTCAATATCACTTGGCCATACTAAGGAAAAAAGGATGCATGTTTCACCTGGGTTTTAAAAGTTGGCATTCCTACTTCTGAAATAAAATTAGAAGTGGCTATTCACCCTGCAACTTTAGAAATCCTTTTGCATAGTCTCCTTGGGACCTAGAACCTACGGTGACTCTCTACTACTATGAAAAGATGGCAACTTTCCTAAATTGTTGGCTAAGACCAATAACCTCCTCTTCAGGATCTGCCAGAGCGGTTCAGGTATAAGGTCTCCACTGATGCCAGCGCAGTGAGGCTTGCCCCAGGTTGCTGGTTACTGAGTGACCGTGTGTCCTGGAAGATGTTAGTCTGACGGGCTCTTAGGAAGCAAGCAAGCATTCAGCATGATAAAAAGAAATAAGAAAAGCTAAACCACTGCATTAAATTTGTTTCACATGATTTCCGATGTTGTAAGAGAGTCATAATTTGTTACAATATGTTCCAAACATGGGCAGAGCTTTCAGCACATTAAAAATCCCAAAGCAGAATTTCCAGAAATAGTCATCATAAAGTCTGCTGCAAAGACTTCTCCAGGGCAAAGCTCTGCACCAGCCTGAATCTACCTGACTTCAAGCCCAGTCCTGCAGCACTTATTTACGTGGACAATTCCATCTGCAGTACTCATGACTGCACAGTAAACTGTTTATGCCAGAGCAAGCCTTGACTCAAACAAGTTGCTCCAAGGAATAATAAGAAGAGGAAAAGACTGGTATAGGTATTTAAAATACTTCTGGCTCCTTAGTAGTGTGCTGTAAGTGGAGTGGAAATCAGTGAAGAGCTCTATTTCCTAGTTAAGGCCAACGACAAATAAGGGAGCCAGGCACATACTTTTCATATGAAGATGGTTATACATTTTTAATACTTAATCTGAGTCTTTTTGATAGATTTCTTATAAAGCAGAGCTTTAATAGCATTATCTTTCTTCTCATGTTAGCTTCTTAGTCTGTGATAGTGAAAGACACTATTGTCCTTTATCTCGTGCTTTCAGTACAGGTCGGTAGTTACCAAATAATGGTTAATATTGGTTAAATTCTGTAGTCCATATCATTCAGGAAATCATGCTAAGTGAGCATTAATACTTTTCTATGGATGTTATCTTTTATCCATTTATATGTGGAACAAAAACCAGTAAATGAGTTACCTCCAGTGATTACATAGGCGTGATAATTCTTTCAAGTTCATCATCCTTACATCAGAAGTTTAAAAGACAAGCTTTGATAAAGGACCTCTTCTTTTTTGTAACTTCTTCACAGTTTTCTCAAATTCTTTCATTTTTCCAGCATTATCACTCTAATCCTATATCCTGCTTAAATTTGTCTAACCTTTATTCATTACAAAACATACAGCTGTATTTAGAGTTTTTAAAATGGCTTACAGAATCTTCTGATTAGTGATATTTTCCTGATTTAAAAAAAAATAATGAAATTCAGGAAAACAGAACCTATTGTCACCTCAACTCACTACTTATATAGTGCTCACCTGTGCCCAAAGAACAAAAATTGCCTACATTAAGAATGATCTTTAGAAAATTCTGTATATGTATTTGTATTTATTCAGTCATAGGGAGCATACTTCCCTAAAACGCTTGGTTTGCTCCAAATCTTAATTTCCCCCAGATTTTTGCTATAGATACAGAGCTGAAAGTAATAGATAGGTCTCCTAAGGATTACCATCCAAAAAGTGCCTAACTGTGGCTGGGAAAGCCTGTTCAAATCTAGGCTATTCTCCTGCCAGAGGTCGATACTAATCAAGAGTATGTGGCCCTTATCATCTTGTCCATTTTCCAGGCTGAAATGCTTCACCTCTCAGGAATGCATTCCCTTCCCTGGAATGGTGGGTGTGCTCTGTGCTCTAACTAGCTGGAGTGGACCCTCTGCTTAAGCCACAGCCACCTCTTATTATTATTTTTTTCTCTCTCTCTTTTTCAGAGTCGATCCCTTCTCCTCCCTTCTATTCTCAACATGAAACAAGTGGCTTCACGGCAGTACACCTCCTTCCACGCTGAAACCACGTGCTGTTGGGGAGCAACACTGGAAACAATTATCTGGGAATATGTTGTGGTCTATGAAAGTATTACTTTCTGTGATTGTAGAAAACACCAAAGGAATTAGTAACAAGATCATCGGTAAATTGCCAAAACTTCTTCCAGAATCGGGAAGGCAACTCCCAGGCAGGAGGATAATTAAACACAGACTCTCCCTGCTTTAAGGCACCAACCCTGTAATGGGAAACCCGAGATCTAGGCTCAACTCTGCCAAAGGCTTCCCTTGATTCCCAGCTCTCCTGTCTGCAGCTGTGGGGCCAGGACATTTACCTCGTGTTTTCCTCAAAGAGAGGTCAGGGAGCCAAGTTCAAGAACAACTGTAAACCTCTTGGAAAGCGGTGGTGAGAAGAAGAAGTGCCACTCACCCTCTGCTCACCGAGAACCTCTGAGGCCTCAGAGAGCTTTGCAGCAGCCTGGGAGAGTCAGACGGATCACAGCAAGGAAGCGCTCCGCAGGAAGCTTTTGTGCTTATCCAACAGTATCAGCTATAAACGTGTTGTTATCATTAGCACATTCAGTTCAGGCAATGAACTTGAAAATGGGATGTGGAAGGGAGGCATGGTAAGTGCCTGCTTTGGTGAGGAAACACAGAGCTGGTAGATATCCCTTCCCCTGTGCTGATGCATGACTCGCCACCACACTCTAAGGGAAAATGCTGGGTGGGTCTTTGGTTTAATGTATTTGAGGTTTAATGAAGGTTTGCGTGGTTTGTACATTTGGAGTGTTGATAGGCAGGTGATGACAGCAATTCCTCACAGTGTTCAGTAGCATAAAGGGTTTGCTCAAGAGGAATCGGACAGTACATGTTCTCAGCTCAGCTCCGGTGGGGCTGAGCCAACCTTCTGCCCAGCTGTGGTTGGGCACTGCATGGAGAGGCAGATTGACACCTTGTTGAGCATCTGCCTGGCCTGTTCCTCTTTACAGTCAGTAACTGTGTATGGTACGTGACAGAGTTTGAAATCCTTCAGCCATTTCAAACTCTGTATAAATCTGTTTCAGATGGTAATCTCTACTTTCTATCCAGAGCCTTGCTTGTACTTTCATGCTGGCTTCACATCAACTGAACCCAAGTAGGCAAGGTCGGGAGGAAGCCTCCCTCTTTCTGGAGGCTATACATCACACCTGGAAGATCCTCCACTCAGGTGGAGGTGCTTTTGGACACAGCTGGCCAAACCAAGAGAGCTGGCAACCCCAAACAGCAATCGCTGGACAGCACGGATCAAGAAATTGCACCATAGACCCAACAAGGAGGTTACAAAAGGCAATCTCTCAGCAGTCATTTCCCACCAGACTTTAGAGTGAGACAGTGGATTTGATATAGAGGCTTCTGGTGTACTTACAGAGGAACTGAAGGTAGTGAGGGCAGAAAACCCTATTGTCAGAAATTGTAACTGTCTACAACGGGCCAGGCCTCAGGCGCTTGCTGATTTCTGAATGACCTGTCACTTCTCCTGAGGCAGCAGAATGAGCTGTGAGCTATGGAACTCCTTTGAAAAACCTGTATATTTTGGCTTTAGTTATGTTATACTCCTGTGAAGGCAAGCCATGGCTCTCAGAGGACTTGTAAGATATAAGGATGGGCTTCCAGAAGAGACACAAAAAAACCCTAAACATTGAATGGGAAGAATGAAGGTAAAATCCTCCTGTGCAAGGTGCAACAGGAAAGAGCAAGGGGAGAAAGCTACTTTTTTACCTCTCTCAACCCATCCAGGAAGGGAAGGTCCCCTATATTCAAGCCATCATTTTGATGGACGATGTTCTATAGTGGGCTTGACATTAGAAGAGGTCCCCTCTTAACCTGACATCAGTTCACATTAAAAAAAAATGCTATGGTGGTGTTATGTCTGTTTTGAAAAACTATGAACCAATGAATGTGCACATGAATGTGGTTGGAGGGAATGGGCAGTCAGTCAGACAGGCACCAGCCAAAACTGAGTACATTTTGCCTTTCTTCCCCCTCCATATTTCTTTCTTTTTTTGACTCATCAATATGAAAACTGATTACATTCTTTATCTAAAATTATTCTGTTCACCAGCAAAAAAAAGTATCCAACAGGACACAGTTTCAACACACATTTCTGAAACTCCCCTGCCTCCTTTATTCCTAAACACTAAATATGCCCTGGTGTATTTATATGCGCCGACAGCAACCTGAGATCAGCGCTTAAAAATAGACCAAGTAGGAACTGCAGCGTGTGTGTGCGCAACGGGGTGACACTTGGGGACAACTGACATTTGGGGAGTACTGTCCACTGTGTTTGGCTCCAGTCAAGATTGTTAAAGCATGGAGTGCAGAGGGTTGTGCACAGTTTAGATGAGATTTGTTTGGGCACACCTTGCTGTCCTCGTTTTGAGGCTATCTTGCCAGACCCCAAAACCATCACCTCCCTCCTTACAGGTGCCCCTTACCCTTTGCCACCCCTCTCTTGGACCCAAATTGTTGTTCTGTTAGAGATTGACAGATGGGCAGGTGCCGTACGCGTCTCATGGGCCTCTGAAAAGCAGAGGGCATTAAGGTATCATCCTGAAGTCAACACGTAGCTACAGACACTATAGGGGAAATGTGCACATACATGTAAGCAGAACTGTCAGAGGCTTTCTAGTTTATCATCAGCATATTGGCAATTCATTTGGACCAGTTGGAGAGGGTCCAGAGGAGGCCACAAAGATGATAAAGGGGCTGGAGCACCTTTCCTATGAGGACAGGCTGAGAGAGTTGGGGCTGTTCAGCCTGAAGAAGAGGAGGCTCCGGGGAGACCTTCTAGNCCATCCCTGGAGACGTTCAAGGCCAGGTTGGATGAGGCCCTGAGCAAGCTGATCTAGTTGGGGGTGTCCCTGCTTCTTGCAGGGGGGTTGGACTAGATGACCTCTGGGAGTCTCTTCTAACTCTAGCCATTCCATGATTCTATGATTTATTTAAGTATTTAAATCAAGTTATTTGTCTGTTATCTTGTATAACTAAAGACTTCAGGTTTACTGCTGCATTTTCCCTTACACACTGGAGAACTTGGAATTCTTAATTAGTGTTTTCATACTGTTCTTTACGGCTTCTCAACTTATGCACCTGCATCAAATGAATTAAGACAGAAGGTGATGGTTTCTTTGTTGCAGGGCTATACATCCCTAGGCACCAAGCTTCATAGCAAAAGGAAAACAGCTCCAGCACTCACACAAAACCCCTACACTTGCTTGCAGAAAGTAAAGCAGAGGCTGCAGAAGATGGCACACAGCAAACCAGGCAGAATAAAGGCACAAAGGCTTACAAACCCAAACAGCAGGTGAGTGCCAGCCATATACCAAAGGAGATAGGAGCAAAATGGGCAACCCTGAGTTTCTGTGGATTCTGAAACCACACGATTCAAATACTTAAAGATCAACATTTCAGCTGCTGGAAAGTTGCCTACGTGACAGAAGGCACTAGGAAATCTGCCCATCCATGAGCTCAGTAGCAAAAACACACTCCTGGTGCACACAAAGGTTTGAGGAGATGCAAGTTCACAACCCACAGTTCACAGGAAGGGCCCAGATCCCACAGGTGCCCTAGCAATGAGCTATTATGTACGAGTACAGCATCAACGGTGTCATTTTGAAACACAGCAACTCGACACGGGAAATCCTAACTCATTGCTTTAAATCCCTCAAAGGCAGACAACTTATTGGCACCCTGAAAGGAATATATAATTCAGGGGGCTGCTTCTCAGAGTAACTTTCCTTCCTGACCCCTCAGTAGAGCTCCTGCTCAGGGTGGAACACCTCCTGTGCAGAATCGCCAGGGAGTACTGCTGGTCCTACCAAAGGCTCTTCCCACATGTCCTGGTAGTGGAGAAGGCTGGAAAAGACCAAGTGCACAGGTCCCTTTATTTTTCAATATCAAAATTAATAACCCTACAACAACGTTAGCAGGACATTACCAACAAAAGAAAAGAAACCAGCTGGAGGGCAGCCACGATAGTGAATTTGGATTGTCACAGAAGAGCTCAAGACGAAGAGGTATGAGGAGCTTTCACTGAATTACTCAATACAGAAGCAAATCACGCTTTATTGGCTGGCCACTGTTCAATTAATCTTTACAAGTAGTGTTATGTAAGAATCTGTTTATATAAATGTTAACACAAGACAGATTAATACATTGCCTGAGTTAGAGGCCTAAAACTGCTCCAGTTTAAAGTGTCTGGTAAGTCACTGGGTCAGCAATACACAGTTATTAAATGCCCCGAAATCAGACCAAAAGCCAGATTGAAATTTACCGATAGAAAACCCACCTGCAAATTTCAAATTATGTTAGTTAGTATTTTTACTTCAGTGACTAAATAAGTTACCTCAAAAGTTCTATGCAATTTTAACCTATTTGTCTCTACCTCAGGTAGTATTTATAGCTAACATCCTTTAATGCTGCTATGCCCAAGTAATTATTTTAGCAGTGGGTAAATGCCTAGAAATGCAGCAGTGACTTCTAGTGGGGGTGTTAAATTCTTCTCAAAATACTTCAGATACACCTTAATCCCCACTGTGCAATAAGGCAATGGAACTCATCCACCACGAAAGTGTTTTACAAGAAAATATAACCTGGAGTAAACCCGCTGTGTATTCACTATCAACAAAACCTCACCTGGAATCAAGAAAAAAAAATGTTTACGTCCCCCTTTATTAATTTTCACCAACATTTCAAATTTCAGCTGAGGTTTGGGGCGCAACATACCATATTTATGACAAGGAAGAGGTGAGTAGTAGCTGTGTTGGCAGCACAGACAACTCACTTTTATATCTGCAGAAGCATTTGTGGTCTAGACGCAAACACTTCAAGGGGCTTTTAAGGAAAGCTGCTCACACTGGTAACCACGCGCCAAATTATCTCTTAGTAAAGACACAGGCTGAAGATTAAGTGCTTCAGTACAACTCTAATGAAGTGGAGAGCAAACAAGTACAAAGAAGAACAATACCAGAAGTGCATTTCCCCACTATGGAAAAAAAATCGGCTTTAAGCACCAATTCAATTCACTCAATTCGCTAATCAGCGGCTGTTCCTCGATCGTAATGACCTTGGCTGGATCTGAACCAGAGCTTCCATTTCTCCTACCATGCCATCGAGCTGGTGTCCTTTGTTGTGCAGAAATCCTGGAAACAGAAACCACTCTGTCACCTTCCCCGAGCCCAGCTATGCTTAAGGAAGAATAATGAAAACTAGGTGCTGGGAAACGTAACCAAGCGATGCATCACTCTCTCCCAGGTGCCAGTCTTTGATGACTCCATTCCAAATGTCACTGTTACTACATCGAAAAGTAGCTGTTTGTTTGTCAAAGTATGGAATAGGTTTTAAGTGACAAATGATCTGTTTGGTTGATTCGCTACCGGCTACGTCCTGCAACAGCTTCTCTCGCAGACAGGCAAATGACTCAATCCAAGCTCTGCTGGAAGCACAGCGTGTTGGACAAATGGGGCAGCTCTCTACTTAAAGCCCAGCAAGTGCCTCCTCCCTACATGCTGACTGACACCTGCACTTGCTTTATAGCCAAGAGCAGCAAGCACCTAAACCGTTCAGGTGGAGCTATATATTTTTATTGAATGATCACCACCATCTAATACAACAAGGGAATCGTTTGCCATGTAAGTTAGTCCTATAGGATAAGAAAGCCCATGACTTATTAGAGGGTTAAAGATGGGAAACTCCTCGGGTTTCCCTAAGCATATTACAGCCCGGCTACAAACATCCGTTACTATAATGCGGTCCTCTTTATCAAAGGCCACAGCTGTACTATATATTTTGGTAGGGAAAACGAGGTTCAGACCAAAGCTATCCATCTGCCTGATGAGATCCATCTCTGCACTGAATATCTTCACTCGGGTGCTGCTGTTGTTCGGTCCCTGAGCTTTCAGGTGCTCTATTACCACAATAGCACCGGAGGTGTGGGAGACTGCAACGCCTCTGGGGCTGGTGAGCTGAGACCGGATCCTCTGGCACTTCTTTAATTTCCCCATCTTGAAGTCGGCTGTCAAGCGGTAAAGAGCACCCGCCTCCGAGTCGGTCAGGATGATTTCACTCTCAGGGGTGGCATCCAAACCCCAGGGCAAACAGAAACCTTCCTGGACAGCCAAGACGCCCCTTCCCTCAAAATCAAAGGCCTTCACGGAGCGGTCCCCGACATCGGTGACCACCACGTGCCCATCGAGCGTGACCGTCACGTCCAGCGGGTACTTGATATCGTTGCCCGCATCCCCACGCTCCCCGAACCGCTGCAGGCAGAATCCGCTCGGCCCAAAGACGTGGATCCTCTTCTTGCCGTCGTGTGCCACTGCCAGGCGCCCCGACCTCCGGCAGGCCGCCACCCCGGTGGGGTTGACCAGCGACCCCCAGCCCCCCAGGGACTGCCGCAGCCCGAGGCCCGAGGGGGCCGGGCCGGCCGCACCGCTGCCGCTCCTCCCGAAGGCCGAGGGGACGCTGCCGCCGGCGGGGCCCAGGACCTCCAGCAGCTCCAGCAGCTGCAGCAGCGGCAGGCAGTCGCTGGTCTCGGCGGGGCCGCAGGCCCGCCGGCAGAAGGGACATTCCAACCGCCGGCGCTCGGAGCCGCCCAGGGCTTCCACGCATCCCCGGCAGAGGACGTGCCCGCAGGGCAAGTTCCGCGGCCGCCGCTGCCCGCCGAGACCGTACCGCTCGAAGCACACCCGGCACTCCAGCAGATTCAGCTCCGCCTCGTCCTCCGCCGCCATCCCCGACGCTGAGGGAGGGAGGGCTGAGGCGGCCGGGCTCCCTCTGTGGGCAAGCCGGGGCGCTGGCGGAGCGGCCCGGGGGCGGAGCGGCGAGGCTGGCGGGAGGGAGATCCAGCTCCGCCCCCGG
>VXBZ01004240.1:27392-39616 GCA_013399135.1 Heliornis fulica
AGGGGACACCCACCCCACCATGGTATTCTCCACAGGCTGCAGGGAATCTTCTCTCCCTCCTCCCCCTTCACTGACCTTGGTGTCTGCAAAGTTTCTTACATCTTTTCCCTCCCTTTTCTGGTGGCAAAATGCAGCTGCTTGCATTTTTCTCTCTCTAAAATGTCATTCCCAGAGGTGCTGTGACCAGCGCTGATAGGCCTGGCCGGCCTTGTCCGCAGCAGAGCTAGGCCTCGAAAACCCATCTGGTATTTACTCTGTCAGACGCCAAAGAATTTTCTAGCTGCTTCTTAAAGAAGCTGCCCTGCAAAACTACCACAGCACAGCATTCTGAAGGAGCCCCATGGTTTTTGCTTGCTTTCTGGTCTTGATGAATTCTAACATTCTGTATTGCAACCATACCTTTCCAGCGGGTTTTTTTTTAAGTGAGCTGCTAAGGGACAGGATGGGTTTTGAGACCCTCCAAATTTTGTAATTTCTTAACATTCAGGATAGTATCCATACAGGAGTGACAGAAGGCATGGAAAGGGAGGTCTGTGTTCAGATGAACAGCGTCCTCTGAAATCTCTCAACCCACAAGCCCTGTGCTCACAGCTGTGCTCCTTCACCAGCAACCCCTGTACTCAGCACTGGTGAGGCCACACCTCAAGTACTGCATTCAGTGCTGCCCCACCCCTCCCTCACTACAAGTAGGACATCGAGGTCCTGGAGCAGCTCTAGAGGAGGGAAACCAGGCTGGTGAAGGGTCTGGAGAACAAACCTTGTGAGGAGCAGCTGAGGGAGCTGGGGTTGTGTAGTCTGGAAAAGAGGAGTCTGAGGGGAGACCTGCCTATCAGAACCTGAAAGGAGGTTGTAGAGAGGTGGGCGATGGTCTTTTCTGCCAAGTGACAGATGCCAGGACAAGGGGAAATGACCTCAAGCTGCACCAGGGCAGGTTCAGGGTAGATGTTAGGAAGAAATTCTTCACCAAAAGTGTTGTTGGGAACAGGCTGCCCAGGGAGGTGGTTGAGTCACCATCCCTGGATGTATTTAAGACAAGTAGATGAGGTACTCGGGGACATGGGTTAGGAGAGGACAGGTATGGTTGGACTCGATGATCTTATAGATCTTTTCCAACCTAGTCATTCTGTGATTCTGTGACATTTTCTCTCCATACTCTCTCCTGTATTGCCATCCAGTTCTCCTTCCTGCTCGATGATAGTTTCCCCTGATGGATGCTACCAAGTGTGCTTGCCCACTCACTGCCAGCTCGTCTCTCGGCCTGTAATCGTGACTAGTAGGGTCAGAGAGATGCAACTTGTGCCAGCTTCCCGCCCTTCTTGCCCAGCTGCCCGTTCTGGCGCAGGAAACAGTATCTGAACAGCAGCTGCCGTTGCTCCTGGGGCTGCCAGCCATCAAGGCCAGCCTGCGGAGCAGTGAGCAGACAGCATTGATTGGCAACAGCCAAAAGGGCACAGGAACATTTCCTCTTCCCAGCTCTAATAAGTTGAATTGACACAGGAAACCAAACCAAAACGAAAGTTAAAAATGCTTGTTTGTGCACAGCGTTTAAAGGAAGCTCTGTGCATCTGAAGTCGTGAAGGCAGTTACATAGGAGAGCTGACTTGGTAAGCAAAGTGGACAAAAATGTTCCACAGGCATTTTTCTGTATGCTGAGGCCTGCTCTAAGAGTGCCCCAAAATATGTCTCATTTTAAAAGATGAGATAAAAATAGAAGCAAGATGGTAGGTAAGTTATTTTAATTAATTCCAGTCAAGCTACAAACTTGAGTACGTACAGCACCTCCAGAAAATAATCTAGTCCCCACTGTCTGTGTCTGTCTGAGAAGTCATCGACTTTCTGAAGACACTTTATTTCACAGTGACTGCCTGAAAAAGAAGAAAGAGTAACAAATTGCTGAATGATTAGCCACTGAAAAATCCAAACTGTTAGGAAAAGAAAAAAAATCTTATCCATGGACTTCCTTTCAGTTCCTAACATAGTGGTACATATGCAATGGGGAAATCTTACCCGTCACTTTGGCACTGGGAGGCAAATGGTGGCAGTGACTCACTGGGCACAGACACCCCAGCACTCTCAGAAAGAGGTACATTTGAAAGTGCAATATCAAATGAGAAACTTCTACAATTAAATTCCCACCACACTTCCAAGAGCTGTTATTTTCAGGGATTTGAGCAGTACATTTAGCATTTTCTTCACACAGAAGTGCAGCAGAAACTGTAGAAGTGAAGTGCAGAGAAAGACAGAATGGCCAGTCGGGACTAAGACTGCAACTACAAGATCACGGAGTGCAATATGAATCCCAGGAGAATGAAAACATGCCAACAGGAGGAAAGAGCCACTATCTGTCTCTTGGGTTTTCATCATAGCTTGTGAAGAGCTGAGAATTTCCCTTGACAGCAAAATCCCTCTGGCTAAAAGGTTTTATTTTCCCCATTATATTTCCATGACTCCACCTCTTAGCAGCAAACAACTACCACTTGTCACAGGGACGGGTAGAAGCATATAAATATGTTCATATACATCCTAAGAGTTAGATCAAATATTACTTACCAAACAAGCTCTTAATTTCAGATTCAGGAACATAAAATGGTGGACCTGAAAGAAAATGGGTGAAGCTAATGAGAGCGAAGACCTGGGAAAGAGACAAACATTTACGCTGCAGCAGGAGAACCAGCCCCACCACTTGCAGCTCCTGGCCTGCAATCAGGCCCAAGCGTGTAGCACTGTCTGCAGGAACCAGGAAACACCGTGTCCAAGAACTTGGTGGCATCTCAGTGGGACACCACACAGCTTCAGGTGTTGCTGCTGCGTCATCTCCAGGCCATAGCCACACTGTCAGCCGTCATGAACATGTCATGGGCACCACCATTCTTAGTCCTCTGTGTGAATCCAGCCGACAACCTCTTTATACTATGGTGGCATAACTGAAGCTAAAAGCTGAATTATGTGAAATAAACTATTGTTACTAATGATAAGACCACCTATATTTTCAGGAATAACTAAGATGAAGAATCCCAAAGCAGCAAGACATCTTTCAAGAGTAAATAATTAATGCCCCCCAAAAAGAAAAAATCTTTAAAAATACCTCAGACTTTGGCATGTAATAAAAACTATAAAAGGAAAAAGTACTGTATGATTTTAGAGGATTCCACCTCTTCCAAGCATACTGAGACCTTGGTAGTGGCTGGGAGAGCAGCACAAGATGGGCAACCCACTAGGCTGTAAGGACTGGGTAAGCAAAGGGAAGCCCTTGTTCTTGGGAGCGCTTCAAGCTCCCTAGGCCAGACACGGTGTTACGCTAAGTGCTCATGGTTCCAGCTCCGCTGCCACAGCCACACTTCCAGTTCTTTGGTAACATCCCACACCTGTCCTCTGTCAGTTAATAGCCCTCATCTGTGCTTAGTCAGTTTGAATGCTGGAGAGCAAACTTAGCTCCAAGCTTGGTCAACATCTAAAAGTTTTAACACACATTTTCATTGGTGTGATCTGCTGAAAAAGCCATGCTGATAAAAAAACCTGATTAAAAAATAACCTATGAATGATTCCATGAAAGCACACAAAATCAAAACATGAACAGTGCCAAGTTCTCACCTTTGTGTTTGTTCGGATCATACGAAACCGTAACAAGGAGGTAAGAAGAATTTTTCTCCATCAGGGTGATCATCAAACTGACATAACTGAAAGACAAAAATGTTGTATTTTATTATTTTGGAAATGTACAAACACTCAAGCACAGCATTCAAAGCATTCGACAGAAGAGGCAACATGTTTCTCTGCAGAGACAACTGAACTGCCCAGAAGCTAAGCAAAGCTCAGTGTGACTTTCAGGAGCCAGAAAATCCCACTGCACATGAAACAGTACAGATATGGGTTACTGATTACTCTTCATGAACAAGCATTTCTCTTTCTCTCTTGTTTCTTTTTTTTTTTTCAAATTAATCTCAAAATTAACAAAAATCCCATAGTAATCATCTACCACAGACCAGAATAGAGCACACAATACAGTACTGGGCTTTTAAAATCATTGTGAATTCAAGATTATGTATCTAATTAAAAAATCTGAGGTAGGATCAAAGAACGTTTGGGTTGGCTGTAAGCAGGAATAAAAAATTGGGATAAAGCTAAGTGAGGGGAAAAGGAACAAAGAGGAGTGGACGGTGTGAAAAGGAAATAACAGAATTCAGGTGAGACTTGCAGCTCTGCCTCTGCTGGGTGGTAACAAACCATGTGTTTTCCTACCAAGATTTGGGGCAGCTTCCTGAAGAAAGCTCACAAACCTGGAGGTACAGCACTCCACAACTGCAGCTGATGGTTGTGGCAGAGAAGAACCTGTGTAGGTTTTCTCCTTTAAATAAAAGGGGACTCATTGCCAAGGGGCAGAAGGGAAAACCACACATCACTGCATAAAGACAATAACAAAACAATACACTGACCGTTGTCTGTCACGGGGATTCACAGCTACTAGAGCTCCTCTGTCCCAAACCCCATCAAACTTGCCAACTATTGAGCTGTAGGGAGATGAGAAAAAGGCTTAAAATTAGTAAAAAGGCACCTTCAGCTTTATTCAGATACTTCTGTGAGGTCACAAAGATTCTCCCACTAGCTGTGCAGATTCCCCACTACCTTCTCGTTATGGTCCAGAATTTTCATGATTCAAACCAGTATGATCTGGAACCCAAGAAACATCCCCCCTTCCCCCTGCCCCATACATGGCTCTGCCATCACAGTGAAGACATGCTGAGTTTGGTGGACGAGAGGCTCACCATGAGCCAACAATGTGCTCTTGTGGTCCAGCAGCCAACCGCATCCTGGGCTGCATCAAGAGGAGCGTGGCCAGCAGGGCGAGGGAGGGGATTCTCCCCCTCTACTCTGCCCTCGGGAGACCTCACCTGGAGTACTGTGTCCAGTTCTGGAACCCCCAACACAAGAAGGACATGGACCAGTTGGAGAGGGTCCAGAGGAGGCCACAAAGACGATAAATGGGCTGGAGCACCTTTCCTATGAGGACAGGCTGAGAGAGTTGGGGCTGTTCAGCCTGGAGAAGAGGAGGCTCTGGGGAGACCTTCTAGTGGTCTGCCAGTACCTCAAGGGGGCCTACAAGAAAGATGGGGAGAGGCTGTTCAGTAGGGCCAGTTGTGACAGGACAAGGGGTGATGGTTTTAAAATAGAAGGAGATTTAGATTGGATATTAGAAAAAAGTTCTTTCCTGTGAGAGTTGTGCAGCACTGGAACAGGTTGCCCAGAGAGGTGGTGGATGCCCCATCCCTGGAGACGATCAAGGCCAGGTTGGATGAGGCCCCGAGCAACCTGATCTAGTTGGGGATGTCCCCGCTTCTTGCAGGGGGGTTGGACTAGATGACCTCTGGGAGTCCCTTCCAACTCCAGCCATTCCATGATTCTATGATACTACGATTCTATGAATTGCTCAACGTTTCCCCATCATTAGGGAGTGCTGAGACAAAGTGGGGAGGAAGGAAGTAGCTTAGACACATTTTGACTATGAGTGTGGGATTTTGGCAATCGTATCCTGCCGCGGCCCTTGAGGCAACACTAGTGTGAGCTTAGGAACTAAGGTAGTAATAAGGTAAATTGCATAATTTTAAAGAAAGTCTGAAATAAGTTTACTTAGCGAGAAAAATACGGCTCGGAATTGTGCAATATCTTTGTGCCTCCTGTGAGGTGTCAGAGTCCAATTGCATCACCTCTTTCTTCATTTCTTTACTGGTTTTGGCTGGGGTAGAGTTACAGCTCTTCACAGTAGCTAGAATGGGGCTTTGGTTTGCATTCATGCTGAAAATACTGTTGGCATCACGCTGACGTTTTAGTTATTGCTGAGCAGCGCTTGCACAGTGTCGAGGCCTTTCCTGCCCCTCACACCACCCCACCAACAAGGGACAGTCCATACACCATATGACATCCTGTTCAGCAATAAAACTGGGTGGGAGGTTGGTGGGGGGAGGAGCTGCTCAGGGGCCAGCCAGGTGTCAGCCACTTGGTGGTGGGCAATTTTAATTTGCATCACCTTATCTTTTTTGGGGGGATTTTTTTTAGCTCTCTATTCAATGGTTGTTTGGTTTTTTTCTTATAATTTATTTTAAAATTCCTTTTACATTTTGGAACTGCTTCTATCTCAACCCACAGGTTTCTTGCTCACTTTCACCCTTCGGATTGTGCTTGCCATCTCACTGGGGAGTGGGCAAGCATGTCTGTGGTGTTAGTTGCCAGCTGGGGGTTAAACCATGTCAACTCCTTCTCCCTGCCCTTTGCACATTTCATGGCAACGGCACTGCTAAGTCTCTGGCATCAAACCCAGGAGCCGAACCGGTATTTCCCACTCTACTGTGATAAGACACGATAAGACTTTTAAATCTTGACTTCTTTTAAAGTTTGCCAAGCCTAAGCCTCTAATTTAAATAACCAACCTCTTAAATGAAAGGAGATTTTTAGAGACATTTAAACACACAATGGGAATGAGGAGGGAAAAAGCAAAGCCTCGTGGGACAGGTGACAAGTATGATGATCTGAAGCTTGTTGGCTCTTCTCCCCTCTGCATAGCTGAGCCTGCTGAGAGACCTTAGGCAAACTCCTCAAGCTTTCTGCATTTGGTTTTTCTTCCCAAATTATATCTGGTCTAACTGGAACCATGGTGGTGGCTCCACACAGGCATTTCACCTGTCTTCCGCCCCACCGATTTCATCAGGGCCTACAGACATGTCAGGCTGCTGTGGCCTTCCCCCAGTAGCCCAGATCTCGGGGCCTGCTGAGTGTCCGAGTGCTCCATGACCCATCTCCACATCCAATTTCCTTCTGAGGAGAATGAAGCCATGAAGAAAAGGTCAAAAAAGGTACACAAATGTCTTTTATCCTGATGTGGAGTCAGGATGAAGCTAAAGAGTTGGGAAGCACTCCTCTTGGAGTGTAATTCCGTGTACCTTCCACTACAACAGTACCCAGACTTTCAGCCCTGCATTATCTCCTGCAGTGTGTTTATATGGTACCTAGCACGAGAGATCACGGTCCAGGTGCTACCACAACGAACAAAAATTAACACGCAAAGAGGGAATCCACACACCTGCAGAAATCCACCCCCCTGGATTTAAGCAGTGAAGTGAACTTCTATGTTTGCACACATTTAGTAGTTTCAGTTAATGAAGTTTTCATTGGCTTTTTTTTTAAGTCTTGCAGCTGTAATTGCATTAGGAGATACAATGGTTGTGTAATGTAACTGTTTTACATATGTTCTAGAGTTCCCACTGAGAGCAGGAACGGCTCCTGTTACTCTTTAACTAGCAAAAGTCTTTGAAATGTCTTACTCCACCAAAGGTCAGGAGCACATCTGAGTTTCCTCTAACGAAGAAGCTGATGGAGATCAAAAGGATTTGTTTGCAGGACAGCCTCAGCAAGAGAGAAATAGGTTTAATTTCCATAATTACTGGGTAATTAATCAAATAGTCTGTGCATAGAAACTAGAGGAGCACGTGCATTTTTCTAGTCACAGGTACCTGCTGACTGCCATGCAGTTCATACTTCCACCCTAACAGCACCCAGGACCCAACCATGCATCCAGAATGTGTAGCTGCAAATTCATTTTGCAGATGACCAACTATGTTCTGGAGCCAGTACTGTGCACTGTAAATGTCACTAACTACCTGGTTTGGGTTCATTTCACAGTATTACTCTGCCGTGTTACAGGTTGCACCACCCTACCTGCCACAAAATGTAGAACTGAATTTTTCAAAAATTGCTGACAAGAAGCTTAAGCAATTCCTGGGCAACTTGTCAGCTCACGCAAGAAGGATTTAGAGGGATCTACACGGCAAGTGGCTGCACTGCAGGGCCAAGGCAGGGGAGAAACCAGGCAGTATCTACAAAGACACATTCATATGCAGGTCATCTGTTCCAGAGCACCCACTGCAGGACCAGTTATACCCTGTTCACTCCAACTGGAGTCAGCTGCACCAGCAGAAGTTCTGGCAACAGTCTATTGTCTGAAAGATTTTTGACTCTAGTAATGAATATTTTTTTTTCAGTTTATGCAAACAACAAATAAACAAACAGGATTATATAATAAGCACCATGTTCTGGGGTCCTAAGCTACTGATTATGGCTGTATATGCAGTAGCTCTGAAAAGCCTGTCCAACTAAAGATTAAGACCTGACCTCCTTTCTTCTTACTGAACAGCTCCGGAACAGATCCTTGTCCCTGACAGTTGTCTGTAAGAGAAGCAAAGGCACAAACCCCACCAAATCCCTTATAATTTAGGGAGAACTGTGACTAAGAACTTCAGGAGGAGGGAAGTATAATGGAGGACTCTGGGCACCTTCAGCTTCCTACAAGGTATGGTACAAAACCAGAACAGGTGCTGCTATCTTGCACACTCCCCAGTGTCCAGTACCAGTCTGCGGATACTTTAGTATGGATTTAGATCTGCTTGTTGGTAACACTGCTATGGAGCTTCTGAGGACAAATAAATATGCCAAATGCCTTACTGTCCAAGGCAGAGTCTTCTATGCTAGAGGCTGGAGAGAGCCCCAAGTCTTCCTGTAATCTCTGAACAAATCTGTAATTTTCAAAATTCCCTCGCTAGCGGACAGGGGAGCAGAAGGTCAGGTGCAAAGCCACCACAAATTCTGACAATGACTGAGGTCACAGAGCACAATGGATTAAAACAATTTCCAGGAATCAGTAGTGTGGACTGAAGTATTTTGCATTTTCTGTTGTGTCTTCTAACTAAAAAATAGCACGTTCTAGCACTAAAAATCCTTCAGAAGACATTAGTAAATAGAGCCACATTTGTCAAGACACTGTTTGACAGTGTATTATGCAGTCACATACACTGGAGTGACGTAATGTACTTTAAGCCCACAGAGAAAAGTATGTTAAGTAAAGCATGGGAAGTGTATAATCAATGGGTACGTCTTATCTATGCATATGTTAATCAATAGTTTGGGAAAAAATATATATTTAGTGCTTAGCTAAAGGAAAAGCTGTCTAAGAAAGACACCTCTGGGTATATTCTCTTTACTTTTACTAAGCTACTCTGATTAAGGGATTGTGCTGGGGTTTTGCTTTGTAGAATCCATCAATAATATTAAAGAGAATTAATTTTAATGTAAAAGCAGACATGTTTTTCTCTAACTTTCACAGCTTAGAACAAGAAGCCAGTTTAAAGATATTTAGCTGGCATCTTTATCTAATGGTCAACAACAAAGTTAAATTTTGTTGGAGGTTTGCTATTCACATTTCTCGTGCAAGTTTGTAAGAGTTTTCTCGAGAGGATCTGTTCCAAATCTTTATGGCTGATTTAAATTAAAACAAAAAACAGAAAACAAACAAACAAAAGAAACCACCCCCCCAAAAAAGACAGTATTGTGACAGTATTAGCATATGTTTGACTGCACAGAATTGTAACATGTGGTATGTATTCCTACCTGGACAAATCATAAATACTGCAGCAGTACAGAGAAATGTTCCCAGAGGTACTCTACAACAAAAAGCAAAGGGAAAAATACTTATCAAAAACTATCTTTAAATATACACTTATCCCTGTATATATATACTTTATATCTTAAAATACACACATATACTATTTTATATATATATTTAGTTTCAATGGGAGGAAACTGTGAGAAACATTTTTTGTTTTTCTTCAGTGAGGTATCTCTCCTGATCCCTTCCAGACAGCAGTTCTGACCTGTCAAGGCATGCAACTGTCCAATTTTAGAATATATTTACTTTACATTCAGGTGCTTCGACGTCATAGGAGAAAAGGAAAAAAAAGCCCAAAGTAATGCAGTTCAAAAGAACTTCTCATCCCAAACTTAAAACTCAGAGCCTCCTTTCCAGTCCCTGTAGGAGAAGGATTACCAGTCAAACAGGGCATGAAAGCAGAATGACTTGTTTGCTGGGTCGTGCTCACGCTGCATGATTAACCACACCAGATCATTCCCCAGCACAGGGAACATACCTGCAACCTTTTTGCTCCTGAAACCTCTGGGACTGGCTCCTCGCAGTAAGACAGATTGTGTTCTGCAAAAAACTCCTTCAGCGCTTGCTCGCTCACTTCCACACCGACAACACTGTGTCCCATGTCCGCCAGCCTGCAGGCAGCAGAGAGAGGTCCCAAGTTTACACAAGGCCCACAGGTTGGGCCGTTACCAAATGCCTGTCTCCTGGGCAGTGCTTAGACATTCGGGAAGCCCTGGGTTGAGGATGCACTGGTATGTCTAACCCTGACTTTCTGGAATGTTCACATTTTAACAAATGCCTTTCCTCCATGATCTGAGCTTACATTAGCACAACTCGGCGTACAGTTCATGAGGACGTTCAGGCTTTATTTAGACTCAGTGGATTTTTCATTCATTTCTAGGAACTTGATAAAAACACAGAGTAACTGTCCATTGAGGCTGTCAGAAACATGTTCTGCTCTGAACTGCAGTGGCTGAGGCACTCCGTCCACCCAGCTGCCTCTGCGGCTTGGCAGTAACATCTCTGGCTCCGAGGAAGGCAGCGGGGTGCGGTAACCTCTTCACTGCTGCAGCTCAGCGCAGCAGCGACACGCGCCAGAGCCTGCAGTCAGCCCAGTCACTAGTTATCATGATAAAACCTGACAACCGGGACTAACTTGGCTCCTTGAGGATGCAGTTCAGTCAGGGTTTATGGTTTGTGTTCCCTCCCTCTAAAAATAATAATAAAAAAACCCCAGCCCTGGCTTACACAGCTCCTAATTATAAATACACCCCACCAAAAAAATGTAAAGGTAAACTAATAAATGTAAAAAAGAAGTTATATTTAGCCCAAATCGTTTCAGCTCACAGTATGACACACTGCATGGTCCCTTGAAAACATGCTCCTGCACAATGGACCTCATTGCAGGCAATTTAAGCCAGCACTCCACCAAAAGAAGCAGTAATGGCACAGCATCAGTCACCCTCTCCATCACAGTATTCCCCACGCTGAACTCGGTGCAGCCAGGAGGACTTTCAGGTTAGTCCTTACCTGTCCCAGTTATGCTACCATGCAAAACACCAGCCAATGAAACCAAACTTCCTCCTCCCTTCGGCCCCAGTGACGCTGCTCTCCCACCAGCAGAGATGCGGCACATTTCCATTGGCCAATTCGAGGTTGGGAATTCCCCCTCTCCTTCCCTCCCTCCCCACATCAAATGAGATTTTTGCACTTATCATCTGTGCTTTACCATTTCATCTCTACTGCTTTACCACAAAGTGGGAAAAATATCCTCAGTCCACTCCTGCCATTTAAAAGAACGTCCAGATACTTCCGTAGGAGCCTGCAGAAGAACAGACATGTTTTATGTAACACAGCAAGTATTTGTGCTGGCACAGAGAGCCGAGTGCTACCTACTACCCAGGTAGCACACAGACTCCATGAAGAAACACAGGTTCTAAAGTTCAACTGGTTTCCCACCTTTAGGAATACAACCAGAAAACAAAACCATTCACTTTCCATTTGCTTAGCAAGAAAGAGAGTTTTAAGTTTCTGTTAGAACAGGACTCGTTTCCCTTTGTTCTCTTTTCTCCTTGTTTTGTCTTTTCAAGTAAGCAAACCAACCCACCTCTTAGAGGGCCACAACTGACAACCCCAACATCCTGCTTTAGCAATGAAATCACTACTAAAGGTCCCCAATGTAACTTCCATAGGGTGCAAGGCATATATAATCACTCTGGCTCTCTCAGCCCCCTGTCTTCCAGTGCACACCAATTGCTCCAGTTGTGAAACCCCACGTTGTTAGGCCCCAGGTTTGTAACTCGGGAGCAGCAGTGCAGCTTGATTCCCACTCCAGCTATCAAAGTTCTGTAATTTAAAAGCTGGTTTGAAAGTTCTAAGTTTGATGAAATCCTAATCTTTCTCTGACTCCTTTGACAAATGCAGGTCACAATGATGCTGACATTTACTTTACTCTCAAGCCACCTAAACCAGATTCCCTTTTCGAGGTTTAAGAGTTTCTCGAACGAGCCCAGCCACCGGCCTCACGGCAGTTCTGCGGCAGAAGAGTGAGCTCACGTACGGGTGCCCCTGCTCCTTGTGAAACCCCACGTTGTGCGCTTCCCACTTCTGCAGCCACTCCTCCGTAGTCACCACTCGGTCCCTCTGTGCCCCGAGACCGGCGCTTTCCAGGCCCCCGGAGACATCTGCCGAGAGGTCCATTGTCGCCAGGGAGTGCCAGCAACTGCGGGAAAGACGGGCAGAAGTGACCTCCACC
>VXBZ01004240.1:47432-69173 GCA_013399135.1 Heliornis fulica
CACCATGGTATTCTCCACAGGCCGCAGGAAATCTTCTCTCAGTGCCTCCTCCTCCCCCCCTTCACCGACCTTGGTGTCTGCAAAGTTTCTTACATCTTCTCACTCCTCTGGTGGCAAAAGGCAGCTGTTCGCATTCTTCTCTCAGATGTGATTCCCAGAGGTGCTGTGACCAGCGCTGATAGTCCCAGCCAGCCTTGTCAGTAACAGGGTTTGGGAGTTTGGCCTTGGGAGCCCAGCTGGGATTTGCTTCGTTGGACCATTAAGAAACTTCTAGCTGCTTCTTGAAGAAGCCACATTGCAAATCCACCACAGAACGATATTCTGGTTTGGTTTTTTTTTTTTTTTTTCAGTGAAGTAGCAGCTAGATATATGAAGTTCAGGCAGAATAAGACTTGGTGGGGAAAAGGGAACATGCAGTACATGTGAAAGACTTCCAAAAGAGGTTTTGTATTTCCCTGGTAAAGACAGTGGAGGAAGAGACGTGGGCATGGAAGGAAGTTTGGTAGTGGTGGTGTTTTGGTTTTTGTTTTTGAAGTGGTGAACAGTGTGTTTCTGCAGTAATGGTTGCAAAACCCACCGGAGATCATAGTAACTGGGTGTTGGAGGTTGGATCTGTGGTCAAATTCCGTCAGGTGGGCAGGAGGTTTCCATATACCAAATGTCTTCCTTACGACCTGAGGATTACATGAGAAGGAATTTAACTGTTACATCTGACAACTTCCTCACATCTGACTTCGTTCAGATTGGTTAGTTAATGCTTCATTAATCTTATCTGTAATCAGACAGCAACGAGTAAAAACATGTTTGTTTTTTGACTGTAGGTGCAGTGCACAAAGCCGGACTGTGGTAAATGGCGTCAGCTGACAAAGGAAATCCAGCTGACACCGCAAATAGCACAAACCTACAGATGTGGTATGAAACTGAACAATTCCACCAAGGTAACACAGAAGGTGTTTGCTCACACTGAAACAAACAAGTTGGTGTTTCTTGTTTGCAGGCATTAATTCTGCTTGTTTGCTGCTCAGTGTTTCTGATGTCACAGTGATTTTTGGATGGCACAGAGCACTGCGCAGTGACAGGCCTGCGTACGGTTTCGACTTTTTGGTTCCCAAGTGGCAATGTCAGGAAAGAAATATCTGGAATATCTTTGTCTACAGAGTCATTTGTAGAATCTGGCATTCTGAAGCTATGGAATGACTATCAGCGTGTACAGAACACATCAGAATGGTTGTTTTGGTTTTGTTTGGCCATTCTTCAGTATTGATGACAGCATCTGAAAAGCTCAGTGAGCTTTTATTAATTTCTAGCAAGTCTGTCATGGGGCTTTACAAGAAAACTTTCAGCTTTGGTGTGAAGACCACTCCTGGAATGTGAAGGAGTCCTTCTAGTGCCATAGAATCTCTATAGTTGAAAATAGATTATGAGAATACTGACCATATGAAAATGAGAAGAGTCAGCATTTAATCTTGAAAATTTGTGATAAAGATAGTCATAAAATAAATTAGATGTTATATATATAGCATAGATTGGAAGAGGGTCTCTTGAAAATGTGGGATATTTCCAGAAGTCTTCATAAAATTGCTTCTCCTCCTGCCTCTTCCGTTTGTTTGTTTTAGTGTTCCAGTCCATTTCATGGAGTAGAATGTGTATTTTAATGTCTGGTCATAGAAACTAACTTAAAAAATAAGAAACCTTTTCTGGGGCATTTTTGTTTTATGGTTGTGGTTTTTAACTAAGCCTTTCTCTCCTATTGATTTTTACTAACATAACTGTGTCTCAGAAGTTTACATCAATACATTTGTGCTGTTTTTAACTTAAAAAATCCTAGGCTGTAGACAAATTACTTTATGTTTAATTTCTGTTGTACAGCTTAAGAGTAGCTCTGATGCCATTCACTTTTGCTTTCAGACTGAAGGCTCAGACCAGTGTTCCATGCCTGAGGACTTGGTGAGTAGTGTCTGTTCCTCCTCGTTTCTCCTAGAACATGAAAGCAATTTTAAAGCACAGCACCTTTCTTTCCTTTTCCTTTGGCCAGTTGTGGTGATACGAACGCTTTTTGTTCAGGAAGCTGCTAGATGCTGTTTGCAACAGAACCTAGGGCCTTCTCCTTTCTCATCTTTTTCCTCTTTTCCCATCCCATACCAATCAGCTTTCAAGTGGTTCGTGGTATCTTTGAGTTGTGGTCTGTGATTCAAGGTATACTCCTGATTCTTACTTTTGATCAGGCAAAACCAGTATTCAGTTGCCAGCTTTGAAGTAAAACTCCCCATCCTGAAACTTCCCTGACTTTCAGGTGGTTTCTACCCTTTGTCCAGCCAGTCTCCTCTTTTTCAAGACCGTGAGAGATCAAAACACGTTTTCTCTCTCCTCTCCCTCGTAATACAAAACTAGACTTGATGTACTTTGGTGTTGTAACGGGTCTGTCTGTGATCACATAACTCTGCATTTCAGATGTAGTGTGGCCTGATGTTCAGTAAGCCAGCGTTGGCAAGCGTACGTGAGGTACCTCTCTCCCAGGAAACCTCTTCAAGCTCACTATTGACTCTTGTAGCAGTGTTGTGTTTTTGTTTCCATAATGCATGTTTGATTTACAAATTCAGGCTGAATCATTGGTGTCTGCTAGGGTTTTAGAAGGTCTTTGGTAGCAGGGGATAGCAGAATCTAAATTAAATTGATGGCTCAGTGCGGGCTTAGCTTTAAGTTCAGATTTCTGGATGCATAAACAACTAAATGTTTGATAAAGGGCCTGGTAAGGCATAGATGTGTTGTCATGGCATGTTTCATCTGCTTGCTTTCCACGTGGGTGTGGAGTTTGTGAAGTTTCAGCTTTGTTTCCGAGGAAGAGGTTAACGCTACAGGTTTTCTGTGTCAGGCTGAGGAAGGGGAAAGAGGGAGAGAAAATGTCTTTATGACTTGCAATTCTGAGATTGGTACTTCTAGTGCACTTTGGTCTCAGTTTTGGAGGGAGGGGGGGGAATTGGTTCATTTTCCAACGTTTTCAAAGTACTGACGTGTTCTCTTCTCCCCTCTTTCCTTCACTTCTCCGCTTGGCCAGAGAGTGGCTGAAGTTTCAGACCATTGGTGGTACTCCATGCTCATACTCCCTCCTTTGCTGAAAGACAGTGTGGCAGCTCCCTTTCTAGCTGCATATTATCCAGACTGCGTGGGCATGAGTCCATCCTGTACCAGCACTAATCGGTTACCTGGGGAATCCAACCTTGTGAAGTTAGAGCACTTAAAGAGCGTGCCTAATTTGACTGGTAAGGGCCATCTGCAGGGCTCTGCTGCTTAAGTAGGTGTGATAAATTTTGTCTTGAGTGAGTTTATAAGGCACATAATGCTCCTGATTCAGATATACTGGGTCTGTTCTCAGCACTAACAGATACTTTCTGTGTTACTGCCTCTCTGCTTCATCAATGCCATTTACTCGTTGGTAAGATAAAGGCTAATGCATTCTGTATGGCATTTCTTTAGGGAGTGAGCACAGACTGCACAGGCTTTTTGCTTACCACCTGTTGTTTGTTTATAGAAGTGGTAAATTAACATGCAGGTACCTAAGGACTGTTTGTGTTCTTAAGGAAATGAAGATTTATCAACACAAAACACCATTCTGCCAGTTTTGGTTATTGTGGATCTTTGGGGCTTCAGTATTTTTAAGGCAGTCAGAGTCTGTTTAGGTTAATTTTTCACTAATGACAGTTCTGAGACTGACGGCCTGGGAGTGCAGATCTGGTCAGGTATGGAGAGAGACAATTCAGGATTCCTGCAGTCATTGATACACCTCAGTACTGGCTCAGAGAGTGCTTTGATGAAAGTTCAGTTTCTGTGTCATCTTAGTAGGCTTTCCTCTCCTTAGGTGCTGAAAATAAACCTGCTCATCTAGGCAACAGATATTTATCAGTTTAACAAACAGAAAACTTTACTACACAGAGCTACCAGTACTGCATGTGGAAGATGATTATTTTTAGTTAACGCCCACCCTGGGCAGCATTGGAAACTGAAGATAAAAGGGGTTCAGAGGACTTCATGAACCTGTACAGAGTGCTAGACCTCTGACTTGAGTGTAGATCCTGTTCCTTCTTGGACTCGTCATGGCATCCGAGGGCACATACTATTCCTCTGACAAGACTTAAGCTCTGATAGGTCCAAGAGGTATCCATCTGGCAGCAGGACAGTAGTTAATATTTTATGGCCTAGAGGGTAGGAGAGACAAGAGCATTAATTAAATGAAATAATTCTGAAGGTGGCTAGAGGTTGGAAAACTTTGTTACTTGTTTATCTGTGTGAGGTCAGTGGATCATCTTAAAGGGAAAAGGATACACTGAAGCTACGATGGAATATGACTGTTTCTTGGTTTGTCTTTATTCAGTTGCAGGCATGAACAAATATTTCCAGCCCTTCTACCAGCCCAATGAATGTGGGAAAGCACTCTGTGTGAGGCCAGATGTCATGGAACTGGATGAGCTCTATGAGTTCCCAGAATATTCACGAGACCCTACCATGTACTTGGCTTTGAGAAACCTGATTTTGGCTCTGTGGTACACAAACTGCAAGGTGAGAAGGAGATGCTAATAGTTAATTTGTTTCTCTGGAAATATTACCTGCTTGTTGGGGATGTGGAGCAGAGGGATTGGACTCTTCTAGACATCTTTGTATGCACCAGAAAGATTGCTCCCATCCTTCTGAAAATCTGTTTTGATGCTGACTGTTGTTTTGGTGTTTTGGGTGGCTTGGGCTTTAAGGTTTTTTTTTGGTTTTTTTTTTTGAGTTTAATGCCCAGAAACTTCTTTTGCAGTAAAATACAAAAGTTTTAAAAGTATTAAAACTCTACAGAGTCTTCCCAGCTAGTAACTTTCAAAGGGATGCTTGAACATTTCTAAACAGTGTTTGTGGATGCTTTAGGAGGTTTTTTCACATGACTTCTGGACAGGGAAGTGATTGTCGTTTCTACGTATGATAACTCTGTGTCACTGCCTTCAGTGGAACTGCTGGAATTTCACGTATGGAAGCTTCCAGATACTGATGTCTGTATTTACCTGGAGGTTTTGAATGTTACTGGGGTTTGTTTGTGGGTTTGTTTGTGGGTTTGTTTGTGGGTTTGTTTGGTTTTTTTTTAATTTGGGATGCTCTTTTATAGTGGATTGTCATTTTAAGTATTGCCACCAGATAGATTCATTTGGGAATCAGGAATGTGTTTCAGTATCATTCCAGTACTGATGGAGCACACCATGGAGTTGGTGAGAGTAGCTTGCAGACTCATTTGTTTATATTCCATCCTAATCTGCCTTAATAAATCATTACCTTACTGAGTAAAGCTGGCTAGCAAGAGACTTCCACAAAACTTTAAAAAATGGTCTCAGAAGCCTAATTCATTATGAACTTACCATCTGGTTTACAGTTTATGTAAATGCATGAAAAACTGAATACTAGAAAATCAACATTTTCTATTCTTCATTTCTCCTTTGCAGGAGGCTCTTACCCCTCAGAAATGTATCCATCACATCATTGTTCGGGGGCTTGTGCGTATTCGCTGCGTACAGGAAATGGAGAGGATACTTTACTTCATGACAAGGAAAGGGCTAATTAATACAGGGATTTTATCAGTCAGTCCTGACCAGTATCTTCTTCCTAAAGAATACCACAACGTACGTTGCTGTACTAATCTGTACGTTATTGGTGCTGTAAGACTACGTGATGCGTGTCGTATGTTTCAGTTCCACATTTTCTGCTCACTACCTGTCATTCCAACAGTTCATGTGAAAATTACAGATAAAAGCAAACACATCAAATGTTTTTCATGTGGTTTTCATCTGCCCTTCAATGGTTATGGAAACTACAGACACGGGACTCTTCTCAGCAAGGTTTTCGTTTCCACTAATATCTAGGGAACTTAGCCCTGTCTACTGTGAGCTTCCTGTGAAGCTTCCTGTGAGCTTTTATGCCTCCTATGAACCTTACAGATGATTGAGAACTGTGTGTGAAAAATACACAGTACACTTATGCTCTTCTGATGGCTTACTCTTGCAATAGATATCTGCCTACATATGTGAGGAAACTCCTATTCCATACTGGTTTGCAAGAACTATGATTACATATTTATGACTTGTGCTGGACAGCACACAGAAACTGAAAAAAATCATGTATTCTGTATTCTAATGTATTATATCTCCTAGAAATTGTAAGTTGATTTCTATTTGGAATCTGTACATGTATGCTTTTTAATTTCCCAATCTGTGACTGAAATTGTTACAAAGGAAGTGTTTTTTGTCTGATAATTTTGGTTAGATTTTGTTAACTTGTTACTTCAGTTGTTTCAGTAAAAGAAATAAGACATCTGCTTTTAAAGTCCTTAGAATTGTTCACTATTTTCAAAGCTGCAGTTGATATGTATATTACACTCACTATCATATTTAGAAGTTATGACTGATTACTTCAGAGGATGAGAGAGCCTAGATTTCAGAAACTACAGGCATTTTTAACATTAGCAAGAAGGAAATGAAGCATTACTGTAATTTCTATTTTAGTTCTAATGACTTTTGTTTAAACCTTTTCTTGTTTTTTAGAAATCTGTCATTATTGTTGGGGCTGGTGCAGCAGGATTAGCAGCAGCCCGACAGCTTCACAACTTTGGAATTAAGGTATGAAACTTTCAGAGTACACTACTTAAAAAATAAGACTTCCTCTGCCTTGAAAGTGTTCTCTATCGGATTGAAAAAAAAATTACATTCTTGCAACAAACTTTTTATGTGTAGGGCATCCTTATTAGTGTGTAAAATCTGTGTTTTTACTGAGTAAATCTGCTGTTTAAAAACAACATTTACTTGCATCTAAAATTCAACAAAGCACAGTGAATATTTTACATAGACTTGGGTTGGGAGGATGGGGGGAGACATGGATATACATGTCCAAGTAATGGGACTGTAGATGAAAGTGGTGCTTTAAACGAGGTGAAATTTTCTTGAATTTGTGCATTTTACCAGACCTGTGGCTTATGAAAAACAATCAAATCCCATGTATTTCCCTCTTCCATCATATTTATCACTGACTGTGAGATCTTACAATGTTTACACGTTGACATAATTTTACACATCAGCATGATCTTGTGAAAGTCTACGGGACTTTTTACACACAAAGTGTTTGCAGGGTTGGTATTTAAGGAAGTGAATGAGCACCTGACTTTCTAGACTTACATATTTAAAAATATATATGTATTTAAACCCTGAATCCTCTAGCCCCATGAAAAGCTACATGGCTACATCAAAAGAAGCGTGGCCAGCAGGTCGAGGGAGGTAATTCTCCCCCTCTACTCTGCCCTCGTGAGACCTCACCTGGAGTACTGTGTCCAGTTCTGGAACCCCCAACACAAGAAGGACATGGACCAGTTGGAGAGGGTCCAGAGGAGGCCACAAAGATGACAAGGGGCTGGAGCACCTTTCCTACAAGGACAGGCTGAGAGAGTTGGGGCTGTTCAGCCTGGAGAAGAGGAGGCTCCGGGGAGACCTTCTAGCGGTCTGCCAGTACCTCAAGGGGGCCTACAAGGAAGATGGGGAGAGGCTGCTCAGTAGGGCCAGTTGTGACAGGACAAGGGGTGATGGTTTCAAAATAGAGGAAGGTAGATTTAGATTGGATATTAGGAAAAAGTTCTTTACTGTGAGAGTGGTGGAGCACTGGAACAGGTTGCCCAGGGAGGTGGTGGATGCCCCATCCCTGGAGACATTCAAGGCCAGGTTGGATGAGGCCCTGAGCAACCTGATCTAGTTGGGGGTGTCCCTGCTTCTTGCAGGGGGGTTGGACTGGATGACCTCTGGGAGTCGCTTCTAACTCGAATCATTCTATGATTCTATGAACTCATTCTATGGTTGCTAAATAGCAAGTTGCAGTGCAGCCTTTTAGTACACTGAGCCCTGTGGAAAGCTATCCTCAGTAAAACAGATTTAATATCAACTGGCAGGACCTTTTTTAATATATAAAGTATATATACACATACATACACTGTTGCTTTCTACTGTTCTAGAGGGATGGAGTTTCTCTAAAAAATTAAGGAAGGGTAAACATAGTCAGACATCCATCTAGTCTATCCCATGTCTGTCTGTCTTTACTCAGGAGTTGAGCAGATAAGTTTGATATGATCTGTTAATTTACTGAACTGCACTCTGTCATAGGTCATTGTCTTAGAAGCTAAAGACAGGATTGGTGGCCGAGTGTGGGATGATAAGACATTCAAAGGAGTCACCGTTGGAAGAGGTGCACAAATCGTCAACGGATGTGTCAACAACCCAATGGCACTAATGTGTGAGCAAGTGGGTTCCCTGCATTGTCATTAGTGGAAAAATTGTCATTTGAGCCAGGTTTGGGGAGCTGGGGAAAGGTGGGAGGCCACAACATGATTAAATCACTCTGTGTTACTATTCTGTGTGTGATGGGACAGGGAAGCACTGCAGAATGGGTTTGGGCATTGTGTGAAGAAAGACAAGGCAGCACCAGCTTCAGAAGCAGAATAAAACACTTTTTCCCCCTCCCCTTTTTTGGAGATAGTAATATAAAGGTCCCTGGCAGAATTCCTTAGAGCTGAGACAGGCTTTACTGTGGGAGGCTGTTGCTGTGTTGTAATACAGAATTCTAGGACAGATTTGCTTTTGCTCAGCCTATTTGTAGCTCAGTTCCACCAAGCTGAATATGTATAATACTGATGTAGACACACTGCAGTTCATTTTGGTTTTTGGTTTGGTTTTTTTTTTCTTCTTTGTTTTGGGTTTTTTTGGGCAGGAAGCTGAATATCTCCAGGTGGAACTTGAGTATGGATTTTGTCCAGAGAGGGATGTGAATCCAGCCTGTGCTGCAGTTTTAACTGTTTAGTGCTCTATAGTGTCATGAAAAACTGGGTTTTTTTTAATCATTTTTTTTTAGTTACAAGTGAGGAACAATGACTTCTGAATATACACTAGGTGCCCATCCCTATGGTGGCTGTTGTCAACTCTCATTTAAAATATACCTTTGAAGAGATCTGCAGTGGTGCCCAATAATAGCCTAGACACATGTGAGGATAAGAGAAAAACCCTGGAGCACCCTCAGTAACAAGGTCCTAGGAAGAAGTTAATGCTGTCTGTATTTGTGCTGTTTTCTGTAGACCAACTCTGTAGAACAAAAACATCATTATACTGACATAGCTCTGCTGTGTGTTCTATTAAATCAGACAAGCAGAACACAATACTAGGTTTAATTCAAATAATTTCATTGATTGTTTGTTAATTAATTGGCTATAAAAGGCAAGCAGTGTCCTCTCAATTCTTGTCAGTGCAGGGAACTGTTTGGGCATCAGGCAGCAGAAAGCTGTAGAAAATAAATAACTGATTTTAATGATGGTTTAGAGAATAAGGTGAAGTGGAAATGGAGACTAGTGCATCCCCAGAGCCAATGTCTCTATACTAGTCCCTGGCCTGAAAGTGTCAGACGAGGTTTCTGGGAACCCCCTATAAAGAAAAGATGGAAGAGTTTGCAGATAATTAGTAGGTAGAAGGGTTGTTGGTATTCCAGTTTCAGGAGGACAAGAGTTTGAGGTAGTCTGAGTGCCACTTATGATTTAAGTGGCATCACTTTATCTTTTTGTTTGTTTGTTTTAAAGCTTGGCATTGAAATGCACAAACTAGGAGAGAAATGTGACCTGATTCAAGAAGGTGGAAGGATAACAGATCCCACTATCGACAAACGAATGGACTTCCATTTCAATGCCATCCTGGATGTCGTTTCTGAGTGGAGAAAAGACAAAACCCAACATCAAGATGTTCCTCTTGGTGGTAAGTGGGAGATATGATGCCAAGTGAAGATGTTGGCTGTGTTTCTAGAGTTTTATGTTGAATTGTTTTTTATATTGGGCATTTTAAGAAGTGTATGGCTGTGCATCTGGCTGTAAATATGAAAGTGATAACCTGGCTCTGTGGAGGACAAAGGGAGATTACCATACACAGACAGACCAAAGTGTCACTTGTAACTCTCAAGGAAGCCTAATTTGAAGGCTTTTTAATACTGTACAACTCCTGATGGAGTGTCTTGTTTATATGACGTAGCTTTTCCAGTGTAACTGGAAGGTTTAGCAGCCTTGCTTCTTGCTGAAACAGGCCATAGCTCTTAAATTTTTGACTGCTTGGTCTGAAAAAGAGCCTGTTCAAAGCCTGCTCGCAAGAATAGTCCTATCTCCACGGGTAACACCTCCCACCACACTTACAGCATGCAGGCACACTGAACAACAAAAAATAAACCATCTCAGAAATGGCTGCCTCCCAGATATTTTCAGTATGGATCTGTAAGACAAGAATTAGCAGCTCCTACGTTCTTAGAGAACCCCAAATCAAATTTCTCAGCTCTTTTGGTTTTGTAAAAATCAAGCAAGATTTGCAAGGATTCCTCATTATCCTGATGAATGTTTTTCTTGAAATATCTTCAACTGCATAGTGATGATAGCTGAACAGTTCCTCTCATGTCTCAGTTTGCTAGCCCAGCTGTGCTACTGCACAGTGTGGGTCTTTTTAAAATTACTATATCCTCTTTTCCCCCCCTCCCCCCCTGAGGCTACATATGTTTCCTTTTTGAAGAAAACTGTGCTAGGGAAACCTGTGATTAAACAACCAAGTTTTACTTTATCACCGGAAAGATCTTGTGGTTTTTTTCTATGAGAAGAAAAACATCTTAGTGCAACTTTGCAAGATTTTTAAGCTTGTTGCTGTCCAGAGAATAGCATATTGAAATGCAGCTCAGCTTCTGACACATCATGATATATTCTTATTTTAAACGTGTTCTTTCACAGAAAAAATACAAGAGATTTACAAAGCCTTTATTCAGGAGTCTGGTATCCAGTTCAGTGAGCTGGAAGAAAAAGTGCTACAGTTCCATCTCAGTAATTTGGAGTATGCCTGTGGCAGCAATCTCTCTCAGGTGAGTTCTGACAGCTGGGTTCTGAAGTGGTTGAGCTTCAGAGAAAACAGGATTGGAAGCAACGTTGAGAAGTCATCTGACCCATCCCATGGCCCCAGAGGAAGAATGAGCTATCCCTAACCTGTTCCTACATCCCTAACCTGTTCTTTAAAAGCACCAAGAGACAGATTCCAGCCCTGATGGGAGTTCATGACGTTTCCATCGAAGCTGAGAGAAGGTGGTGCAGCAGAGTAGGGCATTTCACTGAGATGCCGAGTGATAGGGTTCACAGGAGAGTTCCTCTTCCTCTGTGACTTCTGCCACTCAGTTCTGTGTTTAAAAACTGAGGTATTTCTCTACCTTGCTAGGTATCTTGAGAATAAATGCATTTAACTTCTGGAGGGTTCCAACACCCTGACGGTGGGCCCCAGTTCCCCAGTTCTAGGTCTTCTGCTGACTATGTGATACTTGGCTTTCCTTGAGATTTCCATTTTGACCTATCTGGTTCAGGAAATATCCAAATAGGATGTTGTCTGCAGTGCATTGTTTACTCAGTCCTGTTGCTTGGGTTAAAGATGTTCAGGGTCAACTGTACTACACTGGTGGGACAGCTGACTGGAATGTGCAGATCCACAAACCTGATCCCAGCTGAGAAGTAGGTAAGAACATAGCAAGATAATGCTACACCAGAGCAGTCAATGGAAAACATTTTTATGTGTCAAGCTTGCACCTTTCAGGAGCAGCCAGGGGAAGTAACAAAGATGATAAAATCTGTCTTCCCTTCAATTTGAAAATCAGCATATGAAGTAAATGCAACTGCAGTGGTAGGAGTTGGCATTTGAGTAGCAGTGTGGTGTGAGAATTGCTACAGGTTTTTCACTGTTAAGTGGTGATTGCTTAGTGCAAATATTACCACAGCACTAGGGGTCTGCAGGGATGGGGAAGAAGGTCAATGAAGGATATCATGGAAGAACCCAAAAATGACAAACATTCCATTTAGATTTTCTTTTCTGTCTTATTTTCTCCTTTGTGTTGGGAAAGAAAAAACTTCTAGTTTTATTTGAAGTCTTGAGACTCTAAAATCGGGTTTCTTTGATAGAGACAGAAAACAGAAATAAACACACTGCAGTTCACCTGAATTCTTGCACTTGTTTTCTTTACCAAGCAGAACTACAAATTGCCTGCTAATGACCAACGCCTATTAGGACACTTCTTACTCCATCAGTGCTTGTGTGGTGTGGTGGCCTTGTGTGAACAAGCCCTTGCCATATACCCCGGTGATATACGCTTTGTTTTCCTGTTGGAATAATAAGGGGAATTAGTGAAGCTTCTCAACTTGTGGGACCTTTTGCTAGTACCCACATCACATTACCAGTAAAGACAGCTGGTTGTCTTCTGTCTACAGGTATCTGCACGCTCATGGGACCACAATGAATTCTTTGCCCAGTTTGCTGGAGACCACACTCTGTTAACTGTGGGGTATTCCACTGTGATCGATAAGCTGGCGGAAGGGTTGGACATCCGGCTGAATTCCCCGGTGAGTCAGAAATCGTTGATGCAGTGCCTGTCTTGTGTTGCTCTGAAGCACCCAGGCAGATCTTTTGGACAAGGCAAATCTGTGCCTGCCTGTGATTATTGTGGCTTGTCTTTAGGAAAAGAGCATAATTTCAGTGTTTTTTCCTGTTAAGCTTTTGCCTGCTAAGAAATTGATGTCGCCCATGGCATTAATTCTATATTAAATCTGCAATACTGAAAACACAGCTGTATTTCTGCATCCTAGGATGGAGGACAAATTTAGGATTTGTAACAAATTTAATCATAGTATTTTATGAATTCAGTATTTACAAATGTATACTAAAAAAAAATCAACTTCTTTAACTTGAATGTTTAAAACCCACTGTTATTTGCCTTCTTTTATGTTGACAAGCCTGCTTTCTCTAGTAATGAGCACTCAAAACCATTTTTAGAAATCATGTTCAAGAATTATAGGTACTTAAATATTATTATGAGGTTAGAAACATGATGTTTTTTTTTCTTTCTTTCAGCTTCCATGGAGGCTCTTTTATTTATGTCAACATTTCTATGGAAATGTGTGTTCTTCAGTTTCTAGTTTGCAGACTGGTGCTATATTAGCTAGTCTCATCTGAATTTGCATTGCATGTAGGTTTTCTAGTGTGATGATCATCAGTTTGTCTTTCAATAGGTACAGAGTATTGACTATTCTGGTGAAGAAGTACAGGTCACTACTGCAGATGGAACAGTGTGGACAACACAAAAGGTACACAGTATGCTTAAAGATTTTAGGGAACACAAGAATATTATTTACCACAGTACATAGAATCACAGAATGCTTTGGGTTGGAAGGTACCTCAAAGCCCATCTAGTTCCAGCCCTCTGCCATGAGCAGGGTCACCCTCCACTAGCCCAGGTTGCCCAAAGCCCCATCCAGCCTGGCCTTGGACACTGCCAGGGAGGGGGCAGCCACAGCTTATTTTTTAATGTAATCATCTCCTTATTTTCCATAAGCCTTAGCCTAGTTGCCAGGAGGATCTGCTGCATGATGGGCACAGAGGTGAGACTGACAAGGCTATAGTTCATGGGTCTTCCTTTTTTCCCTTTCTGAAAACAGGCACTATTTTTTCCCTTTTCCAGTCACTGGCCTGCCATGACTTCTCAGATTGATGGACAGTGCCATGTCCATTTTGTCTGGGTTTTTGGTTTTTTGTTTTGGGTTTTTTTTTTTTTTTTAGTCTCTTTTGGACTAGAAACTACCTAGTCTGGTTTCTTCCCACTCAGAGGTGAAAAGTCATGTGTTCTAGTGAACTGTATTTTGATATTCTAGAGCCTGTTTTTCATTGAGCACGCTCGAGTTTGGTACTAGTTGATTTGAAGAAATAAGCACTGCAAAGGTCCTACTAAAATTGTGGAGCAAAGAAATTTTAACCTGGTCTTTGAAGTCACAGTTACATTTTGTGATTCCATTCCCTGCTCAGCTTTACCCCATTTAGCATAGGAATTCACCAGGTTAAACTTTTTCCGTTTGGACTGCAGGTTTTGACAACCCCTATTTCTCAGTCTTCCTTTCTCTATCCCCACCAGCTGCATGTTGTAATTTAGTGTTTAGCCCTTTATAAAAGGATACATGCACTTGATCCAGGTTGGATTAACAACTGACTGAAACAACAGCTATCACCTCAACTTCCAAAGAGATGTTTTCATTAATCTGAGAGCCACTGACTACACTTGACAGGAGGTATTAAAGCTAGTAGCACGGTGAGCTATTCACCAGATAGTTACAAGGATGCTATGAGTGCAGTACTGAGCTATTGCTACTGTTGTCACTGTTAATTCTTTCTTTCAGGTACTGGTGACTATACCACTGGCTCTTCTTCAGAAAAATGCTGTTCAGTTTAATCCTCCACTGTTAGAAAAGAAAGTTAAGGCCATTAATAGTTTGGGAGCTGGAGTCATTGAGAAGGTAAATAATTTCATGGGGGTTTTTTCCATAGAACCATGGGCTGCTCTGTTCCCACTGCTTTTGCTGAGTATTGCTCAGGTTTTAGTATGCATATGGTTTAGTATGCATGTGGTTTTACTTATATACAGTAGCCCAGAAGAGCAAAATGCTAACAGGGATCACATGTATTTATTTTTCTTGGCTTTGCCAATTTGAATGGGGTTTAAAAAAAAAAAAAAAGTAGTATTTCCAATATCATGTCACAGCTTAAACGTTTTGTGCTTAAATTTGAGCAAGCTGTCAGGATTATCTCAGATCTTCCAAAATTCTGCTTATTACTTCTTAATTCAACTTCTTACTTATTCCAGCTCGTTTTGATGTAATAAACACATCAGCTATTTAAGAAGAATACTGAAAGCTGTCTTGACCAGCATAAGATCTCTGACCCCTTTCAGTGCAAAATGCCAGCCTCTCCTGAGAAGATCCCTAAGATGTGTGCTTAGAACAAAACAGTAACAGAAGTAATGCCAGAAACAGGAGTGTAATAATGTGGAAATTTAAAGGCAAGAATCAGAAACCCTATGCACAAGATGGGGATCACTTAAGTGCTAAGTTAGGTTTACTACAATTCTGATGAATTTTTTAGGCATTTTCAATCTCTGTTGAGACCCTCTCATAGAACTAGGTGTCTGTAATTCGAGTGGAAAAGGGAAAAAGAATTAGAAGAACATACACCCTATCCAGGTTTGAGTTTTACAGTATGAAATGTTTTAATTCTGTGTATCTCCCCATCTCTCTCCCCCTCTAGATTGCCTTGCAGTTTCCTTACAGATTTTGGGACAGTAAAATTCAAGGAGCTGATTTTTTCGGTCATATTCCACCCAGTTCTAGCCAACGTGGGCTCTTTAGTGTATTCTACGACATGGATCCAGAGGTATCATATGCCATCTGCACTCTCTTGGTTGACCCTTCAGAAATTGTTTGGAATCTAGGCACAACAATTACTTAAGAATTAAAGTTTTCTTACACCTCTCTGGCAAGTGGTAAAAGAAGTGGAAGCAGTATTATTTGTCAAGAAAAAGATGATTGATGTTTTGCTGTTGTAAATGGGAATGTTGTCCTACGTTCAGATACAAATATACAAGCAATTAATTACTTTTATTCTCAGACTATCTTGAAAACAAGTCTGTGATACCTGATTATAGATGTACTAACATGAGAAAAAGTGTAGAAGTCCCTTCCAGTTTAGGACTTGTTTACATCAGCTAAAAATACTGTTAAAAAAAAAAAAATCATGCTGGCTTGATAGCACTTGATGGCTCACACTACCCTGAATAACTAACTACCTGGTGGCAGAAGAAAAGACAAATCTTAGGTTTTTGTATGAAGCTGAGGTCTGTAGGGTCAGTTCCAAACTTCAAACTAGTGTATTGATACGATGGTTCTCTTCCCTTCCAGTTTCAAGCAGACTTGTTACATTCATACCCCACTTTTCAATGCTTTTACAGCAACTGTGGCTTATTGCTTGGCAGCAATGAAAAGGCCATTTTGTAACCTTACTCCATCCTGCAAAGATTGTGCTGTGTTACTACAATCTCTGTACCTGGGTATGAATTTCCTTAAAGGAGTTTTCAGTATTTGTCAGCTCATTTTACATCAGGTTCAGTGTGCCGGTGCTGTCCAGAGGCACTAGACAGAACAGCTACCAGGGAAATGTAAGAATTCTGTTCTAGCTGTCAAGGTTAGTAACAGAAGCACTGCCTTATAGAAACAAGAGAGGGAGTCTTCCTTAATGGAAATGCTCAATTCCTTGAGAATCCATGTGCTATTCTGTAGTCACCATCTCATGTTTGAAACCTCTGAGTGGTAGCAGCTTTCCTGAAGCCGAAGGACACATCATAGAACTGAGCTTTCATTTCTTAGGCCAGGATCTGCTGGCAAGACCTTGGCACTGGCCTTATCCAAAAGATCTCTAACTAGAAATTAAACATACTCTCTTTGTTACCATCTTTTGAAACTGGAGAAGAGCTGAGGTAGAATTTTGGGATGGAACTGGAGCTTAAGAGGTCTGTCTCAAAGAATCATACTATAAATGTAAAATTATTTGGTGTGGTCTTTAAATAGATACTAAGTTTTTAGTTAAATTGGAAAGTTAAATCAGGGGCTGACCTTAACACCCATCTGTCTTAAGACATCAGAGGATGGTAGTAATTTGATAATAAATACTATAGAGAATGCATACTTTATTCTCAGGAATCAAACTGATTTTTCTCTAGAATGAAATCTGCTTTGCAGCTGAAAATCTCATTGTCAATACCAACTGAAAGGCACTCAACAAATATTTAACCTAATAATGTCAGAATGATCTCATATGCTAATGTCTTGGTTCTAGGGCAAGCAAAGCATTTTAATGTCTGTGGTCACTGGAGATGCTGTGACAACCATTAAGAATTTAGATGATAAACAAGTACTGCAACAGTGTATGACTGTACTTCGAGAGCTGTTTAAGGAGCAGGTAAGAGAAGGCTCTTTTAGCAAGAGATTATTTAACCGGTGTAAATCTTTAGATTCTGTTACTTTGTGATATATAGGAAAGCCTTTGGCATTTTAAACTGTTATTGTGTCAGTATGAGGGAATATGTTTTGAGATATACTAAAACCACATTTGGTCTCATGTAAAGAATGTGAACTGAAGTATCTTAGATCTGTCTGAAAGAAAACTGTCATGAATCACCTAACCAGAAATGAACTGTCATCCTTGAAAGTAGCTGTCGAGTTTTCCAAACATTTGTCATCACTCCATTGTAAAAGCTTTAAGCTAGATGAATTTGATTGTGATTTCCAACTCCTCGCCCACTCTCAAAGCAACTGAAAATACAGCATCTCCAAAACAATCCCTAACTTTTCTAACAAGAAACAACCCTTCCTGAGCTGTCTTGGGGTGGAGATACAGGCAAAATGATCTATAAAGGGCCCTCCATCCTGGCTATAAAAAAAAAAAATTTAAAAATTCTGCCTTGTTCTCTTCCACCCAGCTCATTAGTATGAAATCTAACAGGAAAAACAGAGAAATCTGGGTAAGCAGAAGACTGTAACTTAGCAATGCTATTTGCATTCCACTCTGTACACAGTAATGCCAGTTAGATCCCAAGGAACACTTGTGTTCATGGGAGATCTCCCAAGTTTTACTGATGGTTCAGACGTTTGGATTAACGGTCTTGGAAAAATTTTGGCATTTGAAAGTGCCAAAAAACTTGGCACTTTCAACAAAACTTGCCTAAAAACCATCCCTAAAAAAACATACTTTGGATACAGTTACTAGAATCACATGCAATGTGGATCCACATACCTGCTGTTTTGATCTGATGAGGTAGCAAACAGGTCGTTGGTTTTGGTGCCACTCTAGAAGAGTAAACTCCATGTCTGCCTCCATGGTTCAAAGCAGTTCATCTCAGTCCTCTGTCCACAATGCAGCAGGATTCTTAAGACAAGATAGTTTCCAGGGATGTGCTGGAACTTCTGGGATGTCTGTGAAACTTGCATGAACAGCCACTGTCTTTGTTGCTTGAGTTTTAGTCTCTCGTGTGCTACCTGAATGGAATCGGTCTCTCTGGAGGCACCACTCACTGTTGGGGGTGCTTCTGTTTACTTGTCACAAGCCTCAATTAACAGCTGTGGCTAATTAAATCTTCACACAATTGTTATCCAGGTTCCTTGTGGTAGAATTTTATGATGATGCAGGCTGTAATGTGACAGAGAATACACGGCATCACTGTCATGGCTTAGCTACAGATTCTAGCATTTTCTGGGTTTTTCTGTCTTTTCCTTGACCCTAGTTTTCAAGCCAGCTTTCTCATCTTAGATAATGTAATTAACTCCAAAATTAAGATGACTTTTTTGAGAGTTAATGATCTAGAAGTAGCAAAGCATCATGTCTTACCAAGCTAAAAATGTTTACATACAAACATATTGAATTATGCTGGTAGTGGTACGCTGTGTATATATGTATTTTGAGGATACTTTTTATTTCTCATGCATAATTTTAAGTATAATACCCAGATTTGCTGTATTGAAAACAGTGCAACTGTGATACCAGTTTCAGACATCAGGTCTATCAAACAAAATTATCTTTATGGCTAGTAGTAGAATAAAACTGGAACTGAATTCTGGAATGTGATGTCATCTGTAGTGTAATAATTCTGCACACCCCAAAGGCTACAAGAAAGTGTGAGAAAAAGCTGTGCAATTACAAGCTTTTCTTTTTAGTGCATCCTCTCTTATTTTCATCATGCAGGAGGTTCCTGACCCAGTAAAGTTTTTTGTTACTCGATGGAGCAATGACCCTTGGCTTCAGATGGCATATAGCTTTGTAAAAACAGGGGGCAGTGGTGAAGCTTACGACATTATAGCTGAAGACATACAAGGGAAGATTTTTTTTGCTGGTGAGGTAAGAACGTTTGTTACTGCTGGTTAAGGTTATTGGGGAACTATTTCTTATGAAAGACAGTCTTACGAAAGATAGTCTGCTAACAAACACCATGCAAACTGCAGATAGTTCAGGTCAGGAGTGACCTGCATAACCATTAAGTGCAGAAAGTTACAAGACTACACCACCCACTTGTATTTTTAGTTAAAATATCTGTCTGGTCCTCTGTTTGTGGGTGACAGAACAAACACATGCTGCTGATGGACTAAGTGCTTCCCATACTGAAACAGAACTCACCTGCCCCACTGAAGGGGGGGTAGGAAAGCAGACTGCTCATTTTGATAGTTGACCTGCTTGCACATTTTGAAGTTGCTAAATACCCTGTTTCCTCCTAAATTCTAAGAGTTTTCTGTTGCTTTTAAAAGTGTCAGTAAAGTTTTAAGGAAAACAAATGTGATCTTCTAAACTGAAATGCTATCTGCTCTAATAGTTTCAGAAATAATTAATCTTTTTTTTTGTTTGTTTGTTTTAAATGCAGGCCACTAATAGGCACTTTCCACAGACCGTTACAGGAGCTTACTTGAGTGGGGTTCGAGAAGCAAGCAAAATAGCAGCATTCTAAGTACTGAAATTTTCTGTTTATAGATCTATTTTAAATTGTTTTCTGTGGGTAAAACTATCTTCAAGTTTCCTATTTGCTGCCTTTTCCCTAAGTGGTACTTAACAGTATATGGTACCTGAAGATAAAAATCTTCATCTTCCTTTTCCTCTTTCCCTCCCACCCCCTCTTACAAGCCCTGATGTGTTTGGGGTGTTTTTTTCCAGCTAAGGTATTACTACCAAGAGTGACATTGGAGTCCCTGGCAACAGCTTAACTAATAGAGCTTTTGTTGAGAGTCCTCTTCTGTATGGCTCGAGTCATGTAAACCTGTAAACCTTACCTATTGTAAGCCTTCATTTAGAAGGTTAGTCTTGGTTTAATCTAAGTTAATATACAGCATTATAATGCTGGCAGTTAGTAATGGTGATGGAAATTGTCCACTAACTGTGCTTCTCAGGTTCATTATGCTCATAGGAGTTCAAACTTGCTCTAAAAAGCCTGAACAGCCTAGATGAATCCTAGATTTATTCTAGGAAGGAACTCAACTATCCCATTCTTTCCACTTGCAGTCAATAACCTTTTTCTAGAATATTTTTCATACTCTTAGCCTCCACTAAGCAGGCTTTGGAATACCAAGTTTGTTCCTTTAGATCAGACTGCTGGAACAGTTTACAGTGCAATCATAAAAAGGTTATTGTAGCTAATAACTAATTGAAAAAAATAACTTTTGCATTACTTAAAAGACAAAAACCAACAGCTTTGAAATATTCTCTCTTGTTACTTATTCAGAGAAGTTCTTGTTACAGTAATAGGCTGAGTTTAGGTTTGCTTAGTGCTTCTGATCATGTAGTAACAGGACAGCTTAAACATACTATATTTTTATGGGTTTCTTTGAACACAAAATTCCAGTTTCATTTGGGCTGAGTAGAGGAACTGTCTACTAATGAGTATACAGTGGGGAGAGAAGGACTAAGTTCCCAATGGCTCATTCAGCTTTTATATTTAAAAAATAAGTGAAGATGAATGAGGAAAAATATTTAAACTGTTATGAAGGGCTGAAATAAGGTGGCTTGCACTTTGACTTGAAGTTTTTTTTTCTTTAATTATTATTATTATTAAAGTATTATTAAAAACAGCTCGAGGGAGTAATTCAGTAAGGGCTAAGCATCTATCTAATAGATTTTCCATAGGACAGGGAAAAGAAAATATTTTTCAATAGAAATAAGACTAGGATATCTGTTGTAATACTGTTCCATTAGAACAGTATTAATGCAAAAACAAAAATAATCAAAAACAGCTTTTGGATCTCTTCCCCCACACCTTCACTGTATCTCTTACTGCACAGGCTTCAATATCTGGAAGGAGAGTAAGCACTTATTCTTTCCCTCTCCCACTCACTCCATTCTCACACATAGGCTCCTTTCTTTTTTTGATGTCTTCGTTTAAGATCACAGCAAGCTTTTTTTTTTTTTCCCCCCAGTAACAATCCTTATTTTCATAAAGCTGTATCCTTGGAAAAAACAAACAAGCAACCTTAAAAAAATTCTACTGAATAAACACAATTCTTCTTTTGAAATACCTAATATTTTGGTTTTAGACTAGCTATGATATTGTTAAATACCTTTATTTAATCTCTAATTTACAAGGTGAAGATGTTTATATAACTAGATGTTTTTCAGATATATATTCTGTTCTGCTTCCTGAAGCTGAATTANGGTTCATTATGCTCATAGGAGTTCAAACTTGCTCTAAAAAGCCTGAACAGCCTAGATGAATCCTAGATTTATTCTAGGAAGGAACTCAACTATCCCATTCTTTCCACTTGCAGTCAATAACCTTTTTCTAGAATATTTTTCATACTCTTAGCCTCCACTAAGCAGGCTTTGGAATACCAAGTTTGTTCCTTTAGATCAGACTGCTGGAACAGTTTACAGTGCAATCATAAAAAGGTTATTGTAGCTAATAACTACTTGAAAAAAATAACTTTTGCATTACTTAAAAGACAAAAACCAACAGCTTTGAAATATTCTCTCTTGTTACTTATTCAGAGAAGTTCTTGTTACAGTAATAGGCTGAGTTTAGGTTTGCTTAGTGCTTCTGATCATGTAGTAACAGGACAGCTTAAACATACTATATTTTTATGGGTTTCTTTGAACACAAAATTCCAGTTTCATTTGGGCTGAGTAGAGGAACTGTCTACTAATGAGTATACAGTGGGGAGAGAAGGACTAAGTTCCCAATGGCTCATTCAGCTTTTATATTTAAAAAATAAGTGAAGATGAATGAGGAAAAATATTTAAACTGTTATGAAGGGCTGAAATAAGGTGGCTTGCACTTTGACTTGAAGTT
>VXBZ01004240.1:69544-94784 GCA_013399135.1 Heliornis fulica
TTCCCCCCAGTAACAATCCTTATTTTCATAAAGCTGTATCCTTGGAAAAAACAAACAAGCAACCTTAAAAAAATTCTACTGAATAAACACAATTCTTCTTTTGAAATACCTAATATTTTGGTTTTAGACTAGCTATGATATTGTTAAATACCTTTATTTAACCTCTAATTTACAAGGTGAAGATGTTTATATAACTAGATGTTTTTCAGATATATATTCTGTTCTGCTTCCTGAAGCTGAATTATATGGATTAATAGGAAAAGTGTAACTGTTCATAACTTTACTCTCCATAAATGCTAGTATGTACAGTTTTAAAGTATGTCCAAGTATTAAATTGTAATCTAAAGGCTATAAGAAGCAAGACAATATCCACTGATAAAAGATAATCATACATCAGATTTAGCTTTTGGTGATCATTTGCACTTTGTTAAAATGATACATTACAGGACAACTCCTGACATACCTAGGAAAGTTTAAGAGTTGCCTGTGTTTTGAAGTTTCTTTCCCAGGTCATCATAGATGACAAAGTTCTAAGGAGAGGAGCTTCTGAAGGTGGGGAAAAAGAAACTTATTACTGCAAACCCAAAACATTATGTTCGGTGGCTGCTTCAGCTGACCTTGTTGATAACTTAAGTCAGCTTCACAATGTTTAAACACACCACATCTTAGATTGTTCCTATCTGGAAAGTTGTGCTCAGCTTCCATTTCTGCAGTCCAAAGTGTGTGTAAACATGCTTGATCTTAGGTATTTGCTTCCATCCTGTTAAGTTTTGTTTGGCATTCTAAATCTACCTACAACTCTGGAGGTAGACAAATGCTGTATTCTAGAGAACAGAGATGGATATGAACAAATACCCTCACGTTTGGCTTTAGCTGCTGCACACTTCTTATAGCATCAAAAAAACAACAGAAATTTACCTATGACCTGGTCTATTAATTATTTGTATATTATTTTGGTGTCAAGGCACTTAAACTGTGTTGTGCTGCACTTAAGTTTGGGGAGTAAATAAAATATGTTCAATTTAATTTACATTTATTTCAAATGTGTAAGAACATCAGGCTGGTTCTGAGACTTCATTCTTTAAGTAATGTTCCCCAAAATATTTTGTAATACCTATGTTACAATTTATTTCAGGCATGTATGTAGGTTTTTTCTTTAATTTATTCCCTGAAAATAAAAAAGGTATTTCTTTGAGTAGAACATTTGTTTAAATGTTATGAAAAAAATATTTGAATGCAGAGCATGATCTGTTACACTTCAACTCTGTGTGACTGTGTTATGGCAGCAGAATAAAACTGGAAAGTATCCACAGGATGCTCATGTCTTGGTTTGCTGGTTTTTTTTTTTCTCTCTCTTTAACTAATCCTCAAGCCTCTATTTTGTTACATCAGTATCAAATGTAAGATTTCATGTGAGTATATTCCTATAACTAGACAGTCCCCCAGAAGCACTGCTGTGGAGTCTTTTTGTAGCTCTGTGTACTAATTTTGCTGTTATTAGGACAATACCATAATAGTGTCTTTTGCCTCAAAGCAGTTAATAAGCTTGTATCTGATAATTTTCCTTAACCAAATGAAATTGAACCTGAGACTGTAATTGTTTAGAAGCACTGCCCATAATTTTAAGCTGGCCAGGGAAATCATCAGATAACCACTTACTGCAATTACTCAGTGAAAAGCATAATGAAACTTTGCAGAAGAATTGTGGTCAAGAAAGGTTCCTACTAGCATGGAATGCTATGAGCACCCACAAGCCTGCCTACACACCCAAAACATGTAAGTGACAAACAAGTGCCAACAACGCTAGTCTACCTTATTCTTCTGGAATGGGGGTGGTTAGATGTTTGTTTAGTCTGACTGCAGGAAACTCAGAGTAATACTCCTACTCCCCGTGAAAGCCAACTGCAACCAGTAACACATGGAGGTCTGAAACAGTCAACACACTGCTGTGTGGAAGAGTCACTGCTTTTCCCTGACACCACCATTCTTCATTAGCAGTTCAAAGTCTGTATTCTGAGGGTATGTTTTGCTCTCCTGATGCCAGTTCCCTGCTGGGAATTACTACACCTGAACACTGGGTTGAAAAATACCTTTGTTTTTTCCATGAATAACCTTCTTTGAAGTAAAAAACTAATCCTAATGCTTTTAAAATGAAGTGCAAGGTAGTAGATTTCATTATACTCCCCTAAAGAATGTCAGTTCTAGAAAAATGTCTGTGAGGGAATTCTTTGTCTTTTATCCCAGCTGTCTAAAACTTAGATGAGAAATAAAAATGAATTAGGAAGCCAGTGACAGGAGTGCAGTCCAGTGAACAGGTCAGGTGAAAAGGCATAGCAAGTTACATAATAATGCCATCCTTTTATCCCCAGGATCTCTGCAGTTCATCTGGTTTAAGCCTTTCCTTGGAACAAGGCCGGAATGGGGCTGACCGCTCAGGGTCCTTCCAGGTTGAGTTCTGAACACCTCCAACAACAGGGATGCCACAGCTGCTCCAGGCTCTTTCTGTGACCACCCTCAAGCTGAAGCTTCTCTTCCCCTCACATGCCAGCATGTAATTGCGATTTCCCTGGTGGCAGCTTGTACCTGTCACCTCTCATACTCCTACTATGTGTTTCCAAGCAGAGCCTGGCCCTGCCTTCCCCATGCTCCCCCAGTTGATCCCCATTTACCCATCTCTCCTTAGGGCTCACCAGGCCCAGCTCTCTCTGCCTCCCCTCCTGCCCCGTGCGCTCCAGCCCCTCAGCCATCGTGGTGGCTCTGCACTGGGCTCGCTCCAGCACGTCCTCACCTGTCTGGTACCCAGCACCCGAGGCAGGACACTGCCCTCCCAGTGCAAGCTCAAGGAATATGGAGGAGTAATTGCTTCCCTCAGCCTGCTGCCTACACGCTTGCTGAAGCGGCCCACAGTGCTCTCAGCATTCCTTATCACAAGGGCACACTGCTCAGTTGGGTTCAAGTCACTGTCTGTGAGAAACAGCTGCCCCCCACCCAGGTCTTTGATGCAAAGCTGCTCAGAAAGAAACCAGCCTGTCCCCACCCACACTGCTGTATGGGGTTATTCCATCCCAGAGGTGCTGCATTTGTTTGTTGACCTTTATGGGGTTCTTAGCTCATTGGTCCTGCAAGTTAAGGCCTACCTGAAAAAAACCTTTCAGACCTACACTTATCAGCTACTTGCTTTAATACATATTTCCAGTTTGAAAGGAAGGTCCAACATTGCTGCTTTGCAGAAGGAAAATATCCTTTTAAGTAACACTTTTCAACAGTTCAGATGTTTCTCAACTTTTTTCAGCTAGGTGAACACTGATTTATTAAATTCCTTATTTCAAGTTTTTAGACAATCCTCTGCTCTTACAATTTTACTACTATTCTCCCTCAATAAGAATGGCTAAAATAACAACCACTGCAATTCAGGAATGCTTTCTTCTAGCTCAGTTGAAGCTACTTGACTACAGCTGACTTTCTGATTTGGAAACAGGAATAATTAGATCTACTCAAGTGGTCATAAGCCACCCTCTCAAGCAGCAACACAGCTAATAAACCTTATTAGGATCCTCATGCTGACTGCCAGGGGCATTTGGCCAGATTAAGCACTAGGGTTCCAAAAGGGTTATTTTTAGGTCCATCTTAGTGGTGGCTAATCTACACCCAGATACTCAGCTCTTATTTTGTCCTGTGCATTGGAACAGGATAATGCAGGATGAAAACAGATACTATAAGCAGCCCGCTTGGGCCCAAGATAGCTATTAGTGCAGAGCTTCTGGAAAAAGGTGGGATGACACTTGCATCTTCCTAATTTCATCTTGGTTAGACATGCCTGAGCAGCGTACAGCAAGGTCCCATGTAACTCCAATTACTCTTTTCTGAAAGAGATGCAACTTTTCTTCACTCAAGTTTCGTGCTCTTTCCTTTGCTCACCTAGCCCTCTCCAGCCTCCTCCTACAGGGTCCAGGCACTGTCACCTCAAACGCCAAGCTCGCTCCTAAGATCAGTTGTGCCTGTGAGTCAGTTATTTAGGTTTTGTGTGGATCTGCAGGTCACTGACCAAAATAGAGAATTCAACAACTTAACTAAACAGAGGTACCAATACAGCATAATTCCTACAGTCCAGTGTAAGTAATTAAATCAAGATGTTAGGACTGTTTTTTTCTAGAATACAATGGTCAGGATATAGTCTCAAACATCTGGAAGGTCTATGCCTGAACATTCAGTTAACTGGTAAAAGGTAACTAGTTGCTAGTTTTTTCTGAGGTTCTCTATACAGGATTTAGATCCCTGATCAACCACATTTTTAATCAAACAGATAAGCGGAACATTTTATTTACCTTTTAGTATATCCTCTTGGAGCCTTTTCCCCAGTTGTACTAGAATCTTCTGTAGCTGCAGTCAGACTAGTATAGATTAGCAGGGAAACAGCTCAGAAACTTCTCTGTTGAGGACTATACTGAGTTGCAATTAAGGTTTAAACAAAGTATTCAAAGGCTGCCAAGTTCATTTCCATGCCATCTGTGCAATTCCAAACTGGCAAGTAACACATATATACAATAAACATAAGCACATTATCCTTTTGTAAGATACTGTTAGAATTTACACTATAAAAAATATTTATTCTCAGGAGTCATTCATCTTAAAAACACTTCTTGACCCACATAAATAAAACCGAGTTGCATATTTACATAAAATCACACGGCAGTTCAAGTATTAGTAGGAAATCCAGTTGAAAACCCAACAAAACTTGACACAGAAGTAACTCACCACTTTTAAGAAGGTCTTCTCAACTTTTGATGTTTTTAATTGCAATTTACAAAGTGTTCTTTATGCTTAGTTCAAAGAAAGAAAGCAACACACAAAAAAAAAAACAAACCACAAAATCAAACAGACCTCACAGAAGACAGAAAATCTCATCCAGGTGTGAAGACATACATTTCAGCAGTAGTATCTTTAAAGCAGAGAAGCCTGCTAAATTAGGCAGGAATAGTTTCTACCAGATGAAGTAAAGACAATAATCTTCTTCCTGTACAGATTTTTTCCCCCTATACATTTAAGCATACATTAGATCATAAAAATTGATTTACATGTTTGTGAAAGACATTTATTGAGTACAAAACCCCACCCAATACATTCAGCCTTGTTATAAAGGATTACACGCAAGGAAATTAATTAATTGTGTGCAGATTAATAGTTTAACTGGCTGAACATTTTCAGAATTTAGATCATTTATGAACCCTTACTTCTCAACTGTACAATAATAAAATTAAAAAAAATAGGCTTTGTCTTTCCAGCAATACTACAGTCAGAGGGATTCTGTGCTCATGGCAATAACAGCAGCCCATGATTTGGCAACTATGAGTTTCATGATTTTAAGTGCAGGACTTTCCATATTAGCAATAAAGCATATGGAGAACAGAAACCTAAACAACAAAAATTTACGTAAGTAGCTCACTTTGATTCAAAAGCTGTGGGACAAAGTTCAAGACCGCACACTTCTAAGTACCATTATCAGCTCTGAGGCACCAAGGGTTGGCTTCAGCAGAGCTTTCCCACACAGAAGACAGCTTAACCCCAGGCATCAGTGCTGCCCAATTCAGAAACCCCACCACAGGGCTTCCAAACCTATCAAACCTCTCAGCTCTATATCTTGGATACTGGCTTCTGAGATGCTAAGCCATCAACTCAAAGACACTGAAGTAAAAGATTTTTTGCAAAGTGAACTTTAGAAATTTCCCTGTAGCCTTTGGAGGGATATTTACTCTATCAAGCCATTGAAACAAACATATCTGTTGGGTTTTGTACAAAGTTAAATGCTGAAAAGCTTAAGTATAAAACTACAGTTTAGTTTCTGTACAAGGTAAGATGGGACAGACATCATAAAACCAACTCATTTGTAGTTTGATGAAAGGGCTGCGTACGACTTAAGTCACAGCCTCACTGCTGAACACTGACATTTCATGTCATAAATTCTAAAGTAACAAGATTAAAAAATTGATTTGCACAAAAGAAATCTGAAATAACTTTATATACACAACAGAAAGCCTTTTAAAAAGTACAAAAATAACATCTATGTGCCAATTAGTTACCATGCTTTGACAGTTCTCAGTGCCTACACATGCAAGACAATAATCTAGATTTAGAATAATTCTGCATCTGTAGAATGTATCAGAATATAAAAGACATTAACATGTGACTCTTGTTATTTTCAGAATGGATATGTATTCAAAATATATTTATAACCAATGCAGCGATATTCCACTCTCTGCATGTGTATGTGCAGATAGGCAGCTTTCATCTGACTGATTTTTTTAAATCTCCTACAAGCTAGTAATCCACACTAAAAAGCTGATGGCTCTAATGGATCTAGTTATACAAAGCAATTCAAAATGTACAAAAACTATAAAAAAAGGAGAACATTTATTGCCATGCACAAGACTTAAGTATGTTCAACTAAAAACTGCATCAAATGCAGATTTGTTTTTAGGGAAGAAAAAAAAAAGGAAATACACAAAACAATTTACATCACCACTCTTAACATTAGATCAGCAGAATCAGCTCTGACTAAATACCACAAGGGTAAGACACATTCCTTTTGCTGGTGCCTATCAGATCTTCAAATCCATGGGAACATAAAACCAGGAATCTTCATTTCCCACAGTCAAATCAGATCATGAAATCAACTGAAATGAGAAGTGTGTTAGTTTTCTCCTTTCTCTCAAATCAATTACACACAGCCTCTCCTTTTGCATCAGACTAGAAAGCACTACTTTAGCTATCACAAAACACCAAGAATATCCCTACAGCAGATTGCTCTCTCACACCTGTGCTGATAGTGACATGTGTGCCCAGCACATGGACTTAACTATTTCTAGCCATATATGAATGTCTGCAAATGAAGCCACAATAGGGAAAAAAGTTACTTAACTCCACTAAGTGAACCTCACTTCTCTAGTTCCATTTTTACTTTCAGAGCAAACAAAGAACTTGAAAATATTTTTACAAGTTACCACCCACAGACTGGACAATAAACCCTTTGTCATGAGTACAGATCAGGCATAATCTCCATTTAGTGCAGCAAACTCAAAGAAAACATTCCGACCATGCTACTAGAAGCACATAGAAGGAACAGGTAACTATCATTAACATTATCATAACATTCTGCCAGAGCTTGTAGATCTGCAAAGCTTACACAACCTCATACATTTTCACCTATGGATGTATGTGGTCAGTGCATGAATTATAGGGCACCCTGCAGCCAAGGCTGTAATTTAAAGCAAATGCAGAGCTTTCAGAAAGCAAAAGTCTTCAAAAATGGTAGCAATTCAGTTTTAGTTCTGCTTACCCAAAAAAAAAAAATTATAATAGTAGTAGTGGCATGCTAAGAAAATAGTCTGAAGTGGTTATTGTTGAAAGAGGGATACAAAAGGAAAAACCCAGAGTTAAGCTTATCAGCACACTAACTTCCAGTACTATACAGGGAGCCATTAAAACTAGTGTAACGGGCTGCCGTGCCAGTTTAATAGGCTGACAGAAAAAAAACCAAAACCCCAACCCAGAATGTTTTCTAATTGACAAAGTCTTTACCTCTATGACTGTTTCTTTAATGAAGTCTTTCCTGTTAGATAAATCATAACTAGGATAGTTTTCATATACCTAAAAAAAAGTAAAAAAAAAAAAAACCACCTCAAATTACTTTCATTCAACGTATTGGATGAATAGAAGGTGCTTAAATGTAGTTAAGGCAAAAATTTTTGTGGTTCTTCTAGTATTACAACTGCTCAAATGCCCTCTGCTAATTACAGAAAGTGACACAATTATTTCCTGTCCCTATTTTGACCACATAAATATTTAAATACATGGGGTTTTTTTTAATGCTTGGTCACTGACTAAACCATTACTATAATTTCTTCCTATCAACTGGAGTGTCTAACTTGCCATGTCAGGATGTAAGAACTCTCCAATATTTGCCTTACATGCTCTGTAAGGGGTCAGATACCCCTACGTTAGTATAGGAAGGTAAAGGAACATAAAATCTTTATCAAATTCTTTTATGGTTTTAAGTAAAATTGTGATCCTTTCAAGTGACAAACAGAAGAGTCAATGTATTTGAGTGCTATTCTACAACTATTCTTTGGGTAAGAGAGGACCAAACAAACAGAAAACAGATGCCAACATTGACAACCAATGCAGAATATTTTATTTCAGTATTCCAAATTTCAGACTGCTAGAATGACTATAAACATGACAAAAAGTTTGTACAGAATATAAAAAAAAATACAGTTTTTGTATAAGGAGTACTGCTGGTTTAATTTTCTCAAGACAAATTCTTGGAAGCACCATGAAAACATGCAAGTTAACTGACTGTAGAAAATGTCAAGGTAATAGTATTGTCTGTGTTTTGGCAATTTTTCCCCACCTTTCTCACTTCTGGCACCTGTCCTGACAATTAATGGATTCCTTCCTGAACTGATACTGCTCAGTAACTCATCTGAGAATCAATAATTTTTTGCTGATAGATGAGAGTGAATGGACTCATAAAGACTCGGCGGAATGACCACAAGAGTAGCAGGAGGAATGTACAGAGAGCAGGACACAGCCCTCCCCTTTTGATAGCAGCAAGCTGCTGCACCATCTCAAGATCTCAAGTGTTTTTGCTTACAACACATGGCAGTTGTTCTGAAGGTAATACTGGTACTTTGCACATTGTTAACTTTTCTTTGCAGATTTCCTTTATAGTGCTGGAAACCAGTGTAGTGTACCTTAAGATCAAAGTTCTCCTTGTAAATAAATCAATGCAAAACAATTTTGTTTCTGAACAACTGTGTGGACTGCAAGCCTCCACTTCTGAAATGGAGACAAAACATCTTACAGACAACCCACTGCCTTAAAGACTGTAAAATCGTTATTTGCTTACCTCCTTGCAAATCTGCTTCATTGTGACCTCCTCCAAGTTTGCATTGGCCAACAAGTTCTTGACAGTTTCCTTAAGTTCTTCATCTGTGGGTGGTTTCTTCAGCTTTTTAATTAAAGGCTCATCATCTGAACTATCCTCAGATTCACTTTCTAAATATGAAAAGTAATTTTAATTATAAAAGATTTTCAATTTGTCTTTATTCCTCTAAAACAGAAGCCATCAGAACTATCAAATATCTGATACAGAAGTTCTCTCTCAAAACAGACATCTTGCCAGACCATCTACTTCAAAACAAAGCTAATGCTTTCAATACCACATTTATGAATCCACATATATTTTAATGAACCAGATATAAATCAGTATGTACTCTAATCTGTCCAATAGTTTTTAACCTACCAAACATTAAAAAAATGTTTATTACAACAACTCTTTTTAAGGAAAATAACTACTTCTTTAGAGTCATATCAGTTTAGGAGTTAAGATACCCTTCCCAACCCTGCAGTGCTGTGCACTAAGATATGGACTTCGTAATTTTACAATGCTGTATTATAGAACATGTTATCAGAAACACCATGACAACAAATGAAGAAAATACTAAAGTTAGTTAAGCAAGGAGCACAGGTAAAGGACACTGCTACAATGTTTTCCAACAGCAAAAAAAAGTAAACTGAATGACTCCAACATCCACTCAGTTCCTCTGATGTGAACAAGACAAAATTCAAAGCAGATGCCAAGCAATCTAGATGAACTTACAGTAAAACCTACATAAGATTTTGATTTTTGTATGAGAAACATGCACTCAAACAAAAAATGCAGTAAAGAAGAAAATAAAATTATGTAACATATACACAAATATAAAATAAGTTACATATGTTTTTTGCATATATGTATCTCAATGACAAAATAAAACAGAGAGACAGTGAATCTGAAAATACACTGAGTTGAGGCCAGGCCACTTTATTCTGCTGAGAAATAAGACTATGAAAGAAGTTGAGTGCAATTCTATGGCTAAGGGTTTAACTATTCCTTCTCTTAATACACTGACAAGCCTATTTCTTCTCTTAATACCTGAACTGATGTCTGTGCCATAGCATACATATGCCATTGTTGGCATTAAACAAAGTGTGTTTGCAGTATGGATATATGCTATATTAATAACTCATATAACAACTGTGACAAAGCCACAACTGTTATCCCAGTGTGTCAGAGAAAATAAGGTGAGAAAGAACCACTGGAGTTCATCTGGTTTAAGCCTTTCCTTGGAACAAGGCCGGAATGGGGCTGACCGCTCAGGGTCCTTCCAGGTTGAGTTCTGAACACCTCCAACAACAGGGATGCCACAGCTGCTCCAGGCTCTTTCTGTGACCACCCTCAAGCTGAAGCTTCTCTTCCCCTCACATGCCAGCATGTAATTGCGATTTCCCTGGTGGCAGCTTGTACCTGTCACCTCCCATACTCCTGCTATGTGTTTCCAAGCAGAGCCTGGCCCTGCCTTCCCCATGCTCCCCCAGTTGGTAGCTGCGGGCTGCGCTTGATCCCCATTTACCCATCTCTTCTTAGGGCTCACCAGGCCCAGCTCTCTCTGCCTCCCCTCCTGCCCCGAGCGCTCCAGCCCCTTGGCCATCTTGGTGGCTCTGCACTGGGCTCGCGCCAGCACCCGAGGAAGGACACTGCTCTCCCAGTGCAAGCTCAAGGAATATGGAGGAGTAATTGCTTCCCTCAGCCTGCTGCCTACACGCTTGCTGAAGCGGCCCACAGTGCTCTCAGCATTCCTTATCACAAGGGCACACTGCTCAGTTGGGTTCAAGTCACTGTCTGTGAGAAACAGCTGCCCCCACACAGGTCTTTGCTGCAAAGCTGCTCAGAAAGAAACCAGCCTGTCCCCACCCACACTGCTGCAATTTTCACAGAGGTATTAAGAAACTCAGTGTAGGGCACATCTTTTATGCACACCAGAAATGAGAAAACCAATAGCTACAAGATGCACATCTATCTTAACAAAATGCACACGGAGCTGCTGAAGACAAGACATACACAGTGGGATCTATAACTGGTCTAGTAGAGTAAGGTTCATGTGAACTAACTTTATAGGTACCAAGAGAATTTTGCTAATATTCTTCCAACAAAATGAAGAACTAGTCTGATGCTTTCAGTTTCTGTGCAAATAAAAAGTATACAAGTGTAAATAACAGAAATGGCATAAAGTATACCCAAACCAAGGACTTTTTTTTTTAATTACTGTTGCAGAGAATGAAACATCACGTAGCAAGCCAACAATTCACATCCTATTTTCTTAATTAGGTGCAAAAATTGCTTTCTAATAAGCATGCCATTTAAGCTACAAGACAATGTGATGAAGTATTTAAAGCATTTACCTTTTCTAGAACTGTTCTGATTTTTTTTAGCAGTGCTGCTATCTGCCTTCTTGACATTCGCACCTTTCACAGGTTTCTTGGGTTTGGAAGTCACCTTTTTAGCTCTTTCTCTTTTAGATGCTTTTCTAGGGGGCTATAAAGAAGATGAACAGAAGATTAAAAAGGTGGTTTCTACCCAAACAATCTATACTTCTTTTCCACAATGGAAAAAGAAGTCTGTCAAAACAAACTAAACCAGCAAATTTAGACGTGTACTTTACTAGCAATTTTTATCCTTATACTATAGGGGGAACATGTCCATGGAGCATTCCTTCTTTTTTTTTAATTAATTTCATATTGCCCTTCAACATCAACTCTTAAGCTCAAATAGCTAAAATTTTGATGATAGCAGTAATTAGGTTGTGCTACAACCTTTCATTCCTAATTACTTATAATTTGCTTATAAAATAACTTTAAATATGTTCCTTTAAAAACAAAACAAACCAGGGCTTAATGTATTTAATTACTTCTAGATGTTACAGTTTCTCTTAAGACTACACACAAATAAAACAGGTCTTTGGTGCTGAAAACTTTCCTCACATAAACAAACGTTGGAACACGGACCAGGAATAAACCATACTTCAGAGAAAGAACATAAAGAAACAAACCAACTTAAGTAAGAGTAGCTGCTAAATTCATAATTGTAACTTATATTTAAAATGGGGAGTGTAGTCAACTGAGTAAACTATCATATCTAAAGAATAAGATTACTTCATTTAGTTTTAATGGCTTCTCCCATTAGAGCCTGGCACAACTTATTAAACTAGTATTTAATAAACAAGGTTACATTTATTTATTTTGGCTTGTTCATTTATAGTTACACTATTCTTCATTTAACACTGCAGAGCAAAAGACTTTCACAGTTGAAACTCAAAGTACATTTATTTATTTAAAAATGGGGCAATCCTTGAGCGTTTGTGGTTTCTACCTTTTGAGGTTCTGCGTTTCTTGTAAGGCTTTATCACCAGTTACAAGGCCAGAAGTTAAACCAAGCACCCACATTTTATTTTTTGATTAAAATTATGCTCCCCCAGCAATATTTCAGGTACCTTTTGCTTCCAGGTAACTAAGTTTTTGTTTGTATTGTTTAAAGAAAGAGTTACAATCAAGAGAAACATGCAACACTGAGGACAATCTACTCCAGTCACTCCATGCCCAAGATATCAACAGAGCTGCCTACATCCTTCCACCTGTAGTATGTTAAAGTGTGTGATAAACCTAAGGTTTTTTTCTTTTAAATGCTGCAGTCTTAAAGCTATACAAACACAGATGTTTTCCATTTCACCATTTCCTATATTCAAACTGATGCACACTATTTCTGTCCTAAATAAGGTTTTACTCCATGCAACTCAACTTGCTGTTTCCAAAGACTTCAGTCTACTCAGCTGTTGTCTAGTAGCCATATCTAACTCTACCTTCTGAAAGAAGGCAAAGACAGCCCATTTAGATCAATGAGGTTTACTGTAGCTTCTGTTGTAGGGGTTGGTTTTTTGTTGTTGTTTGGGGTTTTTTAAATAATTGAGTTTTAAAAAAATTCTGTAAAACAACTCCTCCCTCTGAAAGCAATATTCCTCTCCTCAAAGCAGGAAGGTTTTTTTGCTGAAAAGATGCATAAATAAAAAATTAACTTCCAGTGTTTCAGCCCTCTTTCAATTTGCCATTTGTGGGAAAGGAAAAATGGCAAGTTAAGAACCAAGTCTGTTTCATAAAGGCATAGGGATTTTCTCTGAAATGTCTTTTAAAATGAAAACTAAACAATAAGCAAAATGTCCATGACAAAACAGTTACAGAAATTGTCTTTCCAACAAAAGACTGTAGTCACTATTTTCTATAGCTCAGACTATTTACTTAACAGCCTGTCACACTTCTACTGCAACAGACAGACTGTAACCCAAGTAAATAACAGTCATGCATTACAGCCAAAGATTCCCTACGTTCTATAAAGTATTTCCTTGGACACCAACAGTTGACTAATCGTGATTGTTTCAGGGCTCTGATTAAAGCTAAAAAGGTAGTGCCATTTAAATAAAAATATAGGTTTAAGATGGAGCCTGTACTGCTTTTCATTTCTTATTTCCCAGGCTTCAGATATATGGAGTAACCAGCGTAAAATTTGTACAGAAGTCAGCTCTACACTTGCACTGGACCTCCATGTTTAGCATCTACTCTGTGAGCAAGTACTGTGCTGAAAGGAATGCACAGGGTGAGGTATTTTGTATTTAAAGTTCATGGAATTTCTCTCTTACTATGAAAGGCTAAAAGAGGCTTCAAAAAAAACCCAGAGGAACAGAAAATAACTGAGATGAGAACATTTTGGAAATTGCTGGGATCTTTCTAAGGCTGCATACTGTGTTACTTGTTTTTATAAGACACAGAAACCTAGGAGATATTAGGACAAAATCCATGAGAAATATGGAAGCAAGATACAAAACCAATGCAATCAGGTAAGCTGGGAACCTCTACTGAATTCAAAGTTAAGTCCTAGGTATCCAATCAAACCCTACACAGGAGACAAAAGAAAAAAAAAAAGGAACAAAAAAGGGAAGAAAAAGAAAAAAGAGATAGATATTTGGAATTTTTATGAAATTGAAGTCATCATAAGAGAATACAAAAAATTCAATCAATTGTGTTTGAAATCCTGGTTGCCCCACCATGACATATAGCAAATGTTTCTTGGGGGTTTTTAAACAGGCATATATATAGCCAAGGATCAGAACCTTTGCCTTTTAACTTATTCTCTAATGCAGCAAGAAATTATAAAAAATTCTTTTAGATTGCACTTGTGTTCCCTTCTCTTTCAAGCCATTCATTCAGTTAAACATCACCCCCCCAAGTGTTCCAAGAATAGCCAATCAATAACCACATAATGACAAACTGCAGACAGAGGTTTTTAACCCCATACTGAATAACAAACAAAACCCCTCATTACCTCTTCTTCACTTTCTTTTTCTTCAGAAGAGTCATCCTTTTCCTTCTTTTCATCTTCTTCACTACTGGATTCATCTGACAAGATCTCTGGGCACTTGGTTCGTTTTGCTTTTCTTGTTGTTCCAGTGCTGCTGCGTTCTTTCTTGCCACCTTTGCTTGGTGTTTTTTTGGATTTTGGCAATGGCTAAGAGACAGAGAGGTGTATTATCCAAGCAGAAATATAATGGTGATTTTTAAAAAACAAATTCCTTCAAATTACACGAAAAAACACAATATTAAACAAATGTAGAGGTTTCAGTCTTGAAACAAAATCCAGGATTATTTTTGTAAATGTACTACGCTTAAGCCATAATATTTTGTCATAAGCAAAAATCATTACAGGTGGACACAAGTAAAACAATACTTCAGTTTTAAGTTAAATACACCTTCCACTCCCCTGACCAAACAAATCTTTGAAGGTCAGGAAATGGAAGCAAGAAAAAAAAACCCAACACCAAAAAACCTGAAAGGAACCTTTTACCTAGCTATTGCCCTCATCAACCCTTAAAAGCAACCTTTTTCCTCTGGTAATAAATTAGCTGACAATTCTTCAGAAGACTCAAAAGAAGAAATTTTTCCACATCTTATGCAAAACTACATTCTGTTATCACTCGGTACCAGTGTTCCCGAGGCAGCACTCATCAGGGTTCACATCACTTATCAGTGTTTGCTGAGAATAAATGTAATTTCCTGAACTCCTATTTAAATTTTGCTTTCAGATTAAACACTGGAAGTCCAACTTAAGGGAGTTTAGTAGTCTTGACAGTTAAATGTAGTGCCTTAGCATACACCAGTTAAAGCAAATTTACCCAGCCTCGCAATAAATTCCATTTTGTGATGACCAATTGCAAACACTTGTCAATTTGTACCGTTACCAAGTAGCATCTGACAGTTTATTTTCCTGTTATTTCAATATTATCTCTATTCCACTCCATTCACCCACAGAGCAAAAGCTACTTATGGTATTTCAGTAAGGATGTCTCTAAATAACTTTTAGTGTTGACTACATATGCTTTGGTGCACTAACAATGCATAACAGGCACACACAGATAGAAACTATATGCTTATAAGTCCTCCCCCCGTTAGGGATGCCTGAAGGAGTAGAGCTACTCTGAACAAGCTGTTGCTACTTCAGTAAGTTAGAACAGTAATTGCACCACCACTGGTAACAAACAAACAATAAGGAATGCATTTTTCATCAGAATAGAGCTATAAAATATCAAGTGTAACAACCTGCATCTCACCTTGCCCGAAGATTTTGGGTGCATTAAGAAGTTTAAGATTCTGGTTACCAGCTCACTGTTAACTCCTGACCTTTCCAAGTCAAGAACTTCACAGATGCTTTTCAGCATTGCGTTCCTAAATCTGGAGGAGAAATAAAAATAAAATAAAATTCAGTATTACATCCTAAACAGTCAACATCTTTCTGCTAAAAGTTGCAATCTGGTTTGTGTCTGCAACCTGACAATAGATATAAACATACACAATCAACTATGTTTCCAGTCTCACCTACAGTTAAGCAAAGAACCACCATTATTACATAAAGCAAAATAAAAGTCTCAAATCCACACGTGTGTTAAGTAGGATATATATATATAAAAAAGAAGTTCTAAAATCTCGGTTTTCCTCAGTCTTTCCTATTCTATCACACTGGGAAGAAACAACCTTGGATAATAAACCCTGGGGGTACAAGACTTGAACTCTCAGGAGGCACAGGGTCTCCCAGTATTTTCTCTGGTTCCTTACCCCTTTACAAAAGTACATGTGACGAAGGAAGAAGGTTAAGTGAATCTTAGACATCCACCCTTTTTACCCCAAACAACTTTGTTCTCCCATGTTTCAGGGTATAAAAACAGAAAATCACTGGTTTGTTGCGTCTACCTGCCTCAAAGCACAGGTCATCCAGCATCATTCCAACGATGAAGTTAAATCTTTCAATCACTTTTCTAGACACAGTTCTAAAATAATTAGTGCACTCTAAACACCTTCCTTTTTAGCATTTGGGGATACACTGGATATTTGTAAGGCATTTCTGCAGAATCAGAAGTCAATCTGCTACATTTTAGAAGACAATCATACTATGAAATTAAAACCACTAAATCCATTAACAGGTTTCAAAATTGCATAGCATCAAAGCTTCTGTTTCAAACTCTCAAGACCCCGTATGCTGAATTTAAGATTTTATGGTTCTAGTTATGCTTTAGCTAAAACGCCTTACGACTTGTGCTAGACACTGCTTTTGTCCTTGTATTTATACAAGTAATGTATACCAAATCCTTTCATATTTTTAACACTTTGAAGGTACACCTGCAGACAACTGCAAACATGATGCACCAAGTATTAAAAGGAAGTTCAAGTGTGGAATAACAAAACCACACACAAGATCTGAGTCAGTAACTTCCACAGCAAGTAGTCCTGAACTACAAAATCCAAGAACTAACCCACACAGCAACCTCGACCTTCCTTCTTTTTAGTTTATAACTGGAACAGGAACATTTCGCAAAGTAAATTGTAGCAAATATGCAGGGGCATTTTTAAACCTTTTCAGTGCAGTCAAAACCAAGCTGCAGCAGGTTTTCCTATTAATAGAGGAGCAGCTAATGTAGAGAGGCTGAGAAAAAAATTAAGACTAGTTGCTAGAGCAATTCTAGGAATATGACTGCATTTAATATACAATATGCAGAAATTACTTTGAAGGAGGAAAGTTAGGAGTCACTAATAGCAGGCTGCAGTTTGCACCACAAATAGAGCATACAAATATTCACACCATGCTTCCCCTAAGGAAATAGAAGTTTTCCTGTCACTTGGCAGAAGAATCTGCTAGTTAGCACAGAATCATAGAATCACTCAGGTTGGAAAAGACCTTTAAGATCACTGAGTCCAACCACAGACTAACCCTGCCTAGTCCATCATTACTAGGCCACTGCCTAGATCACGTCCTCAAGCACAACATCTACAGGCCTTTTAAATCCCTCCAGGGATGGTGACTCCACCACTTCCCTGGGCAGCCTGTTCCAATGCTTGACAAGCCTTTCAGTAAAGAAATTCTTCCTGAATCCAAATCCCCCCCTGGTGCAGTTTGTAACCATTTCCTCTCTTCCTACTGCTTGTTACCCGAGAGAAGAGACGGACCCCCACCTCTCTACACCCTCCTTGCAGGTATTTGTAGAGAGCGATAAGGTGTCCCCTCAGCCCCCTTTTCTCAAGGCTATGCTCACAGTTTAACTCTCCTAAAGACATTTCAACTTTTGTGTGATCAAAGTGAGCTCAGAAAGAGATGGCAGAGCTCTAGGCAAAAGCCACTCAGTTTAGACTTTAATAGAAGTAAAGTTTTGAAAAAAGTAAGGAGTATATAGCATGAGTCAAGTGATGTTGAGCAGCAACAGAGATCATTACTTTTTTAACATTTCTTCCTTCTTTTTGTATTGGTCGCTTCCTTTTTCAAATGGGAACCCGCTGAACTGACCCACATTCTTCTTTAGGGAAGCAACCTAGGACAGAACACACTGATTATTTTCCATTGCAAGCAGTTTGAAAGGTTTCATCCAATTACATTTGTTAACTTTTCATATAAGAAACACCTATTCAAGCAGTTAGCTTTCGGTTGGCATAAAGTTAAACCCTGAAAGTTATAACCTACAGATTTATTTATCTCATGACAGCCAAGCTATAACAACTAAGTTTTTGTGGTCTTGGTGCTAGTAATTCTTTTTAGTAACTTAATAGATAAAACACCTGCCACTTCCAGCTGGTTTGGGACACACTGCAACTAACCATAAGCCTGTTGCATGCTTTGTACCATGTAATTTGTTATGGGATAGCACATTTTATTTTTTCTATATAATCTGCTAAAGCAGATTTAGCTTTATGTGCTTCTCTGAAGTCTTACATATGACCATGACTGTACTTTCATGTATTTTCTTTAGCATGACCAATTTTTGCATTTACCTACCCAGCAGTTTACAACTTTTACCATTACACCTGAAGTCTGAAGAGGGTTTAGCTTTCATTGAGACAGTCCTTTTTCTGGGAAATTGCTCCCATCATAATCACAAATTTATTAAGTTTTTGGTTTCACTCCATCTCCTTCTACCAAAAAATAAGTTTAAAAACATCCCCAAGTATTTTATTCTTCCAAGATCTTTATAACACTATCAAGAATAATTGAACTCACTTTCAATAGTTCTACAAATTTTGTTCCTGGTGTTTCTCCATTAGTTTATCATTTTACCAAAGCTAAGCTCCTTTTCCAAAGGTAATTATCTTTGTCCAGCACCTAAAGAAAACGTGCAGATGGTATTGGTATGTTTTATTAAAAAATGTTAATTATGATCCAAAGCACATGCAGAATGTGCATACAAGACAACATCTGATCTTCACTACATTAAACAGCATTCTAAACTCCTGATAATAAAAACATATTAATGTATTTCCAAACTGAACTTATTCTGAAGCAAGCAAATACATTACCACATCTTTGACTCAAATCACCAGGGCACTGCAGGCTCTCCAAAGATGACCGAGTGTTGGAGAGCAAAGACAAGTGTGCGTGTGTGGGGAGGGAAGTGGTGGAATTGCAACTAAGTTGCAGGGGAAGGAAGGGTGAGAGCTGTATTTCAATAGCAGCTGAGTCTGATTAGTATGACTTAGGAGTGTGAAATATTTATCAATGTACAGTTTTATTATTTGCACAGATACAACTATTAGTTGATTACTTATTAAGAACTTATTTAATAATCAATAACAGCACAATTCAGTTGTTACTTAGTAGTGTGCTGCATTATCAATAAACAATTCACTCTCTTAAATTTGATGTATCTGCAATCTGAAATAGGAAAGATGGACTCTGAGCTAATGGTTTCCCAGTACCTCCACCCAAAGAAGAAGGAAGTGTGTCACTGGTTTCATGAAAGATAAATGGATGCAATTTGACAACTCCTAGGTAAAGTTAGTTAACTAAGTTACAGTTCTGTACCCTTCCTATCAAGCAATTAAATGCTCATGAAGGACATTTGCAAAGCTCCATACGCACCAAGATAGAAAATGTCTAGTCTGGCATAATTCCCAAAGTATATATAATTAATATATACTGTTGTACTTGAGGTAACAGATCTTTCTTTGTGATTTAAACAAGCAGTGTGTTTGCAGCAGTAGTGTGAGATACTACAGCTAGTGTGCATCTGCACTAGCACTATTCAGTGCCTTGTTTCTATGCTTGCTGTTCAAATTTCAGAAATACAAAGATTAAAAACAAATTCCTATAAGTATTTCAAGTATACCAAAGCAGTAAAATTTAATCCATTTCGATTTCTTTAGAGTCATTTTATTTGTATCAACAGAGAAAATGGGTCATATTTACTCTGAAATTTAAGGCATGATCACTGATACAAGGGCTCCAACACAGATTTGCTACAATATTTTCTTTACATTCCATCTGTAAATTCAAAAGCAAGCACATCAAGTTTTAACTAATGTTTTAATTGTCTTAGATAAATGTGACAAAAATCCCCATTAACACTGCTTTGCTTTTGGCAGGAAGAGAGTTAATTTTCTTCCTAGCAGCTGGTATAGTTGTTTTATATTGGATTTAGAAAAGAATCATGCTGATAACACACTGATGCTAGCCAAGCAGTCAAGGACATTTTGGCTTCTCATACTGCCCTGCCAAGGAGAAGGTGCACTGAAGAATCTGGGTGGGGACACAGCCAGGACAGCTGACCCAAGCTGGCCAAAGGGTAATTTCATACCTTATGACATCATACTCAGTCAATGTAGGAGTTGGCCAGGAAGCTCAGGAACTAGCTGAGTATCACCTTTAGATGGTGAGGAACTGTGCTGTGCATCGCTTGTTTTACATATTCTTTTACCATCCTAATCATTATTTTCTTTTTCTGTTCTATTAAGCTGTCTGTAACTCAACCCACAAGTTTTTCCTTTTTCTTTTTGATTCTCTCCCCCAGCACAGCCAGGGGGAGAAGCGAGCAATTGTCTGTGTGGTTGTTATAGCTGAACGCTGTGCTAAATGTTGAGAAGATTCTACATATAACATAGCTTTACTTTCTACTGCTTTGTGCAAACTAAAGGAGAAAATGACTAGGCAAGTAGCAGTGTATTAAAAACTAGTAACAGGTTTCAAACATAAAAGAAATAGAATTAAAAAGTAAAACCTATGTTGAACAACTATGTGAAATACTTTGTAGTCTGCATGTCAGTAACTTTCAGCACGTGAACCATATATTATTTCAAACTCATCCTCATAACGTAAACTACCCCCCTCCTCATGGAAGAAAAAGAAATTCCATAATCCAGTAGGCTTACAATTCAGTAAACCTTTCTACACAACTTTTATAGGTAGTTTACAGGAGTTAGAAAAATTATTGGCTTGCTCGACTGGTCCTGCAATATAAAGTAGTTCATGATAAATGACCCTTAAGAAGCAGATACATGCATGCACATGTAAAAAACATTACACTATAAACATTATCACTATGCACAAGAACTAATAAATATATAAAGATTGATTTTAAATTCTTACAGTGCCTGGCCTGTTGTAGAGCAGTTTGTGCAGGTTCCTAAGTTCATCTGTCTTCTTTTTACTCAGAAAGAATTGTATCCTTTCAATTTCACAGAGTTTTTGTCCTTTTCCTGAAACAGTTAAACTCAATTACATAATTTGTCATGTTCACATTTACCTGTGGGCTTATAACTTCAATAATCTACTGTTTTTTTTTTAAAAAAAACTCCAGTTATTTCAAAATAGCATCAGACATTGTAATAGGTCAAACATTAAGCAGGCTTTTTCCTATCAATTAGGCATCCCAACAGCCTCTTATCTTCCTTACTTGGTATTACCTAGACCAGAGTACAAGGAATTAGCATTTTTTATTCAAGCCACTCCTGCTTTTGTTATTGGTGGCTAGATCCTAATCCAGGTAAAGTTAAACATTTTATAACTTTTGTGGTTTAAACTGATGCTATGGAATAAAAGAAAGTTTTCATATAACAACAATGGCCTATTTCAAAATGGATCAGGATTCTACTTGGGGCTAATCTATGACAAATAATAAGATTTTTTAAAGATGTTTCATTATCATTCCCAACACTCAATTCTTATGTGAGAGTACAAGCTTACCTGGTGTAATTGTAAAAGGTTCCTTTTGCAATGAGGACACTTGCATAGTCAGTCGGTCTACTTTCTTTTTCTCCCTTTTTCCTTCAACTATGAGACTCTTTTCTGGAAAAAGAGACAGCTTCCTTAAACTCAGGGGTTTTTTCATTACATGAGCAGATTTGACTGTAGTGACAGGCAATACAACACTGCATCTTTGAAAAAAAATGGATAATGGTATAACCAGGTACTATGAGACTTTCAAATCTTTGGCTAATAAATCAGTGGGATTTTATGGTGCTGTATATTAGAGAGGCTTCAATAAACAGAGACTAATTCCTGCATTCACCTTGAAGACAAGTCTGTGCGTTTCCTAAAGAGAACTTCACCCCCAATGGAGATTACAGCACTACACGTTTTCAGGAGCTCATCCATCTCTCTCTTCACTGCTTTCATGAGGTATAGAATTGGCACTGTTTGTGTAATCTCCTTCTTGGATACCCCAGCCTTTACACACACAGCTCTCCTTTAGCACCCTCAGGGAGAATACCACCAGATGGGCAGAAAGAGAGTCAGCATGCCTGCAAACACTTTATCTTGCTACTACCAGACTGGAGGACCAATGCACATCAGGAGAAGGAAAAACCCACAAGCAAGTTTAGACTGTACTACGCTTCACAGGGCTATGCAGCACAGCACTCTACAGGGCACAATATGAGTGTCACAAATACTACAAGAATACTAACACCAGTAATTCTGGTGTTACTAATTGGTATGTTTAGATTATTTTATGTATACATTGCACATCACTAACGTGCAGTGCCAGAAGGTAAACCAAAGACTTCACCTAAACATTTCACACTAAAATATCGAACTTCAAATCAAACTGTCCATAGCACTAAACAGATGCTACTTTAGCATCTGAAAGCAGCTTCAAAATACACCTGAACAACCCAAAACCTCATTATATTTCTCTAATTTTAATTAGTTCCCTAAACAGCGTGTTATCTTTACTTTCTATCTTTTCTTGCTGACCAACTTCAGCTCTTATACAAGTATCATCAGTACTTGGTTTTCAGTGTGCTATAGCAGCTCTATTTCCAGGGATGCTATCAATTGCTAAACAGGTATCTACAGATGCCACCACAGGATTGCAATTAAAATTTTACACAGTAGTTTCTCCATCACATTTTGTATTCCTTGACTACCCTCCTCAATTACACGTGACAACACAAAACTTTCACGGCTTGCTCATCCTATATCACCACCATTTTTATTGGCAAAATCAGTCAAATGGAATATCCTCCCTCCAATATAATTAAATTTCAGTACCCAGTAAATTAATTCACAGTCATTAAGCAAAGACATCTGTATAGTTTCCAATTCTACTGCAAAGATTTTTTTAGTTTCTCTCTTCTGAAAATACAGATGACTTCAGAGTTTTACTTGCAAAAAAAGGATTCTTTTGTAGATATCCATTTTTATACAAATAATTTTATATAGGATGCTACGTCTTACAATCACTTAGCAGTTTATACAACAGCCTCCCCTAGCACAGGAATCCAGGATGCTGGCAAATTCATCAATCTTTCCTGAGTAACATCAGTATTGTTGTTTCTAGTGTTGCTTGTTATACCCTACAGGGAACCAATTTATGATCCATGAGATGGATGTACCATGGAATCTCCTAAACAATAATTGTACAATCAGCTGAGATCATAGCAGACTACAATCAGTAAGCTTGGCATTTTCTAAAGGACAACTTATTGGTGGAAAGGCATGTACCCTTTTCTTCCTCTTCCTCCTCTTCTTCGTCTTCATCTTCATCACTTTCCTCGGCTTTGTTTTCAGTTTCAGGTTGTTTCTCATCTGCTTTTTCAGATGGCATTGTATCTTCTTTTGATGAAGCAACAGAAGACATGCTGTACAGTTCTGTTAAAAAGCAGTCAGGGAAGCCATAAGCATTATACATGAAATTTTGCTTTTTAAAAAAAACAACAACTTCATATAAGGTACAAGTAATGTCATAGTGCTCATACTGTGGTTATTCACATTCTTCAAGACAGTATTCTGCATATACGCAATACACAAAATTTTTCAGGAGCTGCCATCCATTCTGCAAGTAGCCCAGTTAAAAAGAGTTTAAAAGGTTATCCACACACAAGTCTTCAAGCTCGCTTTGTGAAGCGTTTGGAAACACCCACTGAAAGCAGCTGATGCTGTTATCTATAAAGACCTATAACATTTTAAGATGTGACAATTTTAGTGCACTGAATAGTTATTTCTGATCACAGTTAACTATGCATACAATTTTCCTAATAAGTTAAATGAGCTACATATTTAGATGGGAAATTGGAACAGAAAAATAAGTTATGAACAATTTGGAAAAAATACTGCCTTCAGAATCCAAATAGCTGCAACATCTCATGGCTTGAAAATGCTTTTTGTTTTTAATCTAAGATCTAACCAAGAAGAATACATGCTTTACTCTTAGCGTATTTAAGAGGAGTCTTTTCTTAGCATGTGAAGCTGCTTTAATGCTAACCTTAAAATTAAAATATCTCATTTTGGCGAGTACTATTTCCCTACTGACAGAGAGCACCAATCTAGCAAAGGAAGTTATCCATATCTGTTCATTTTAGAAAAAGTCTAGCTTTCAAAATCTTTCATTGCTTACAGATCTATAACAAAATACAGCATCAGTTGTATAAGTCCTTGTGGAAATAAATATCATGCTATTAACCATTCATTTTTTCTGACATTTAAGGTAGTATTTGAGGTCAGATTCAACAGACAGCAATGAAATCAACCAATTATGCACACTCTCAGCAGGTGTCAGATCGCAGAATCACTTCAAATGACAGAAAACACAAGTTACATTACCAACTCAGGGGAGAAAAAACAACTTTGCTACATCACTGGCAGGTGGGGAATCTCTTTCAGGGTTTTACTACTAGTATATCACTTTTTTACGGTGTTACCCTCTGAATTTTACTTGCGTGCACAAGTGAAAAACAAAGTACTACACACTGTGTTTCCTTCCCCTTTTAATGGGGGAAAAGGAAAATAAAGAGACTTCTGAGCTTTTCAGCAATCAGGTCCATGAGGACGACCTGCATAGGGTTAAGAAAAGCACTCAAAGCACTGGGATCCATCTAGGAAGACTTAAGTTGGGGGTATTTTCGGCTGGGAGACGCTACCTCGCAAGTCGCCCTGAAAGGCTACCCAAAGCACAGCACCGCCCATCCTCGTCCAGGACTTTTCAGACACGGAATCGCCACCTGTCCCCTTCCCGACCAGCGAGTCGGAGGCCGGGGAAAGCCATGACGGTGGGTAGCGCCCAGAGGAGCCGGCGGTAAAGGACAAGGCCGGCAGGAGTAGGCGAGCGCCCTCCCCACCGCCGGGCCCTAAGGCAGGACAGAGCGCCCAGGAAACGTCTCAGGCGGAAAACACAGCCCGCCGCCCCGCGGAGGCCTGGGAGGGAGGGAAGGAAGGAGGGAGGGAGGGAGCCCCAGCAACGCCGGTAGGTCGGTGACAAGCGCACACGGCGAAACCCGGCGGGACAGGAGCCGGTGGCGCAGCAGCCCCTTTTCATTTCCCCTCGCCAACCCCTCCCCGCCCCACCGGGCCAGGACACGGCGGTGGGAGGAGAGCTGGGAGCGCGCTCTCGGGCGCCGTTACGGCCATGGCGGCAGGACCCACCTCGGCTCAAGCCCCAGCTTCTGGCTCTTTCCTCGGGCGCGGCTGCGGCAGCAACGGCAGCTGGAAGCGACAGTTACCGGAGGGAGAGGGCGGGGGGACGGGGTGAGGCTGGGCGCCCCGGCGCACAGCGACACACACACACCC
>VXBZ01004240.1:105671-144705 GCA_013399135.1 Heliornis fulica
GATCTGCCCTTGGTGAAGCCATGGTGGCTGTCACCAACCACCTCCTTGCTCTCCATGTACCTTAGCATGGTCCCCAGGAGAATCTGCTGCATGACCTTGCCGGGCACAGAGGTGAGGCTGACCACCCTGTAGTTGCCCGGGTCCTCCTTGTTCCCCTTTTTAAAAATGGGGGTTATGTTCCCTTTCTTCCAGTCATCAGGGACCTCACCAGACCTCCAAGACTTTTCAAATACAATGGCCAGTGGCTTGGCAACTACATCCGCCAGTTCCCTCAGGACCCGCGGGTAGATTTCATGAGGAATAACACAGTATGAACAGCATTTAATAGTTGAACTGGAATTAGGCTATAAATCAGTTGATTCAGGAGGGGAATGGGGAGAAAAAAAAAAAAGACATCTTTTCTAAAAGTCAATAAAAAAGAGCAGAGTAAACCAACCTGTACAGTCCCACCTATACACCTTTGATTGCTAACAGCCACAGCTTATCTGGAAGTGGTTATGATATCCATTTATCCATTCTCCCTCCTTTTGGGGTTTTGTGGTCTGTGGGGCAGCAACCTCACTAGGCTCTAAAGCTTGTTGTGTTAAGGTGAAATGCCCGGTTGGGTCCTACAGCTGTAGGACAGAATCCCAAACATGTGTTGAACAAACTTATATCCAGTGTAAGATCACTGATGACTGTTCACTTATAAACATTGTGTGTGTGAGCGTGTATGTGTTTTATTATGAAAAATGTCACAAAATTAGTTGCTTCAGTTTCTGAAAGTGAGTTCAGAATTTCTACTGTGCTTCTCAGGATTTCAGCAAAAACCAAACAACTATTACTGTACGTGTCCTGTTGTCAGGGCAGAGATGTTAGTGGCACTTCAGTGTCAGGTCTGATGTCTCCTTTATTCTTACTCCATATTTACAGATATGTTGTAGGCAGATTTTAAGGAAGACCTGAAATGCAAAATTAACTTTAAAACTTGTATTTTTTCAGATGTGTTGGGTACGATGATTTGACTTTTTTTTAGGCCTCTGTCGAACAACTGTCTCAAATCTTATTAATGATCTGGTATATACAGAGAGGTGTATTATGCTGAATGATTTTAAAGGATTTAAGAATCAGTAAAACAGATTCTGGATTTGTTCATATTCTACAGAAGTTTCTGGAGTGTTTCTGGTATTACTTTTTGCCAACTTTTATGCAAATAATGTCACAAGAAACTTAAATTCTTTTTCTAGAACCTTTGTTGCAGGTATTTGTTGTGATTCTTCAGCTTACAAGAAGGTGATGCAGCATATGAAATGTCAAAATAAATATCCTAGCTTCTCCATGTAATTATTTTATTTAAAAAAAAAATCCCAAACTTGTTAATTTTGGCAAAAAAAATATTCTGTCAAACTTGCCAAAAATCCTGTGATTTTTGAAATTACCCACTGCTTTTTGGAACAGAACTTGCATGGTTATGTGGACAAAAGTTTCTTTGTGGACTACAACATCCTCTCATGCTTTTTAAGCATTTTTACACGATACTGAAGATTAATATATGAAAATCAGAAGTAGAGAGCACACAATAGGCCTATGCCTTGAATCCAGTTTGGGGTTGGTTTTTTTTTTTTAAACCAGCTGTTCTGTTCTTGTTATAATAGGTGGTAGTTTGTGATGGCCTGCTAAATTGAAAGTTACATAATACTTTTCACCATTCTCTTATGTCTGAATGTTGTATTTGCATACTTGTAACTTAATCAGATATTCTCCTTTCCTGCTGAAATTTTTATGTTTGGTTTTAGTCCAGAGTTTGACTTTCCTGGAAAGCTTATGGGAAAATCATTTTCTTGGTTTTGATTTAAAAGAAAAAAAGGAGTACCTTTCCCATTTGAAATGTAGCTGTGAAGGAGGCTGCTGTTACAGAAACACAACTATATAATTTGTTGGGTTTAGCCTGGCCATTTGTCATTAAACATTTTATTACTTTAGAAATAAAAGATCGAACAAACATTTTGAAATCTGGTGTCTGTTTCTAGTTTATTCTTAGCTGCTTTATGCTATCTGGTTTTTTAAATATTTGTATGCTGGATGGTACCATGGTATGTGACTTGTACTGCTCTGCTTTTAAACTGCTGTAAATTTTACACAAATTAACCCATATTACACTTGCTGTTACCTTTGGTGGGATAAGGCTTCTTTGGCTGCTTAGTTAGGCCTGAGGGGAAAGAGTTATACCCACTACGTAAAGGAGCTTTTATTATTGATGGGAATTAGACTTTTTGCTGGTGGATTGCAGCATTGATTACAAGATCCTTGATCACACATGAGCTCTGTAACCTGAACACTCTGCTAAGCTGGAAGAAGTAGTTGCCTCTCACTTCTCAGAAATAGGTCTAGACATCCCAGTGCTATAAATACCTATGAGCGTGGTTTACCTGATTTGCCTACACAAATAGAGATGGAATATTCACATACCTGTGGGTTTCTGTGGTTGTGTGCAGGATTGTGGACATCAATAACGTAATGTAGCTGATACCTATGTAAGAAATATTTAAAACTCTATAGAAAATAGTAAGATGTAATTTTATTAGATCTGCTAGATCTCTAAAGTGCCCTATTTTGAAATTTAGACATGCTCTAAACTTTAAAAAATTTAATTTTTATTAAAATTTGAAATAAAATCTGTCACGTCCTGAAGTCTGGCAAGTCCTTCCACTGTTTTGAATGACTCCTGAATGAGGCTGCACCAATTAAGTCTTTTTGTCCACAGTAAACTGCAGCTTGATGAATCCCGCTGTTGAAGCCAGCTGTGGGGTGTGCAGGTTGAGGGGTTAATGGCAGAGAGTTTGTGTGCCACATGTTACATCTGACATCTAAAAGTCAGTTCCATTTTTAAGTTTAAGCCTCTGCCTCATCCAGCCTGAGCATTGCTGGAAGGGAATAGAGATTCTGAAAAGTGAAGCAGGCTCTAGCATTAACCATAGAAGTTAAGATTTGTTTAGAAACAAATGCTGTGCTTCCTACAGGAGTAGGAATTTAGTGTTGTTGTGGCCATTTCTCCTTTAAAATGTGTAGATCTGTAACTTTTTTTTTTCTGGCGTGCTTATAAAGTGACTTACCAAGGAAAAATTTGGCTTGCACTGTGTGTCAGGATGACCAGTAGTATAGGGCTGGTATAATACGTGGCTTTTTCCTCAAAATTCTGGGTGTTGTAGGAATAAATCTGTTTTGTGTGTCTAGTTGCCAGTGCAATTGTTGTTTAGAAACTGTGTTCACCTTGACTTCTCACCAAAAGTTTTGCTTGTCTTTTCAGAGTACGTTCTACTTTTAAACTCCATTTAAAGAAAAAATAGTGACCTTACTTGGCACAGAAGGTCACATATCTTGGCTTTCCATCTGGTTAAGTAATTCATTTGAAAAATGAGCTAAGCAACAGAGCCATTTTTGTCATTTTTGTGTGTGCCTTACAGAAATACTCCCTTGAAATGCTTTCACTTCACACTTCTTCAGAGCTACCTTCCTGCCCAGTGCTAAACACAGCCCTCTGTCTTCACTGTATTTTGTGCCTCCAAAAAAAATGAATAGCAATCTTTGGGCTTGCAGACATAGGAACGTTCAGAAAAAAATGTTCCAAATTAACTGCATGTTCATTCTAGAATATTAATTTGTGCTAACTTCAAAAGTGTATTAATGAAATCAGATTCAAAACTGCTATGGATACTTTTATTTGGAAGTGACTTCTATTTGTTTAGCTGACTTCTGAAGTAAATTAAACAAAAGTGTTTTACAGTCACTTTTGAACCCTGTTTATGGTTTAACTAATACATTTTAAAAGCTTATTCAAATTAATCTTCCTGAAGGTTCTGGCTAATAAACCCTGATAAGTTTTGGTGGAGTGATTGATGAGATTATGATGTTTCATTCTTTGTTGTGTTCCTCTCTTTAGGCTGCTGGATGAAGCGTGGCAGGACAACATAGAACAGTTTGGGTTAGAAGGGACCTTTAAAGCTTACCTAGTCCAACCCCCCTGCCATGAGCAGGGATATATCCTCAACTAGATGAGGTTGCTCAGAGCCCTGTTTAACCTAACCTTGCCCATTTCCAGGGACTGGGCAACTACCACTTCTGTGGGCAACCTGTTCAGCTGCCTCCCCGTCCTCGGTGGGAAAAATGTCTTCCTTGTGTCTGTATTCTGCATCTACCCTCTAGTTTCAGACCATCACCCCTTGTCCAGTCACTACAGATGTGCTCACTGGGCAGATGGGGTTCACAAATGGTATATAATGCCACCTTGCATTCAGAGAATGAATATACATTCATTCTGGAACTGGGGAGCCATGAGGCACGGGCAGATGCTTACTGTGCTGCAGGAATGGCCATCTTTGACAGAAGGTGAGGCAGGCAGCAAGAAGTACTAACAACTTCAGTGTTCCCTACCATCTTCAGTTGCAGGATTTGGCAGGACTTGAGTCCGTAGCACGAACATCTCGCTGTAAATGAGCTTTCTGTCTGCAGACTGTGAAGTGGGAGTGTGCTTTCTCCAGGAAATCTGCAGAAAAACAGAGGTGTTAAGTTAAACTGTTTAGGGTTCTTCTAAGTTTTGATTTTCCTGATGCTGAAGGTGTGTCTTCCAAGAGAAGTTGCTGTGGAATAAGGCAGGATGTACACAACACCCGTTGCCACACGCTGGCTCTTGCTTTGGGTATTACTGAATACTGTTGAATGTGAAGTAGGTCATTTTCCTGGAGCATTCAACTCTTTGCACATGGAGTTATCGTTTGAATTCGTGCTGTAAATTCATACTCTCAATTAATAGAGAGCTGCTTCTTTGTGTAGATAAGAAATGAGAGCCCTTTTTCATTCCTGCAAGGTCATGTATCCTTGAATATCTTTCCATGCTCTTCCAGCAGTACAAAACTCAGCTTCTCATGTTGTGGACATTACTGAGGCTAAAGATGCTAATACAGTGAGGCCATACTGCAGAAGTTGTATGTGAGAGGAAGTTTCAAATGCAGTTAGTGGTGGGATAAGGCACTCTTCCTTCTCTGGAATTAGGATTAGATTCTGTACAAATTGATTTGGATGAACATACGGAATCTTTCTCGTTTATGTGGTTCTGGCTAGGAACACTGGCAACTTTTCAAATGCAGTGTGTAGTAATGCATATTGAAGTCCTTTATAACCTTTAAGTAGTTACACATCAGTTTCTTCTCTTGAATTTAGAGTCAGTAATCTGGAATTTTCTTGGTAGTAACCTGCAGAAAGCGCCAGACTATACCCCCTTAAACATTCCTGATGCTTCCCAAACTAAATGCTCCTTTTTGACTAACAGATCACATTCTTTGGCATGGGCTCTGCTCCTGACCTCAGAAAAAACAGTCTTGAAAATGAATTTAAATGGTGCAGAACAGCTAGAAACAGATTTTTTGGAAAGTGCTGCTAGGTGTTGGTTTCTACTTTCCTCTGAGGATGCCTGGTTTTGTGCCTGGGGTTCTTCTATCAAAGCTAGTATAAAGAATTGTTCATAGATTTGTAGTAATTTATATTCTCTTTTTTGCTCGTGTAAATTAAATGTTTAATCTGTAAAGTGTATTAGGATTTTTAAAACTTTATGTTTTTTAAATGCAGGGGGTTTTGAGTACTTGCATCCTGTCTCTGCCTTTGCAGTGCTAAGAACTGGCCCATTTTAACCTTTCGTGTTGCATTTTATTCTGGCAAATATTGTATAATATGTAAGCTATTTATGCCAGTCAGCATTTTCACATACATTTGAAAAAGTCCCAAAACCTCCAGTGTTTTGGGATATTTTAAAATTCAAGTGTATAGGGTATTTTAAAAATAACTTGTTTTTTTTCTTTTGTTTTGTTATAGCTGATGAGGAGAGGGGGGCAGGAACAAATGTTGCATGTACAGTTATTGTATATTCAGATGGCAATAGACTTACAGGTCCTTCCAGTGAACAGTAAGATGAGGATTGGAAGGAGAAAAAAAACCCCAGATAAAGTAAAAATGATTGGTTTTATTTAGTGCATAGTAATGAACTAGAAAGAGAAGTCCTATTTCTTTTCTGCAGAAGTGGTGCTGCTTTAGTGGGACTGCTCTGCTGTATCATTCATTAAACTGTGACAAGTAGAATAGTAATACTATGGAGAGGAAGGACGTGGAAGCCACAAACCCCTCTAAACACAGGAAAATTTCACATCTGCCTGGGAGTTCATCCCTGGCAGTGGGAACTCGTTCAGGTGTTCACAGAGGGAGCACGGAGGTGTGTGCCTGTTCACCTCCCAGGGCTGAGCCCTTCTCCTCCCTTACCTCTCTCTGAGCCCTTGGAGGAATCACACCCATCTTTGGTTCTGCATTGAAACCAGTGCAAGCCAGTGGTGCTGCGGGAGGGTGTGACCCTGTCCTCCTGCCTGCCCACCCCGAGTGGCCACACTCTCTGATGCTACTGCTAGCACTCATTAACGGGATAATTAGCTGGATAATAGACATAGTCCTGTTGGAAAGGAATCGGGTTTTTTGATGCTAGGCTTTGTCATCAGGATTCAGGCTCTGATTAGCTTCTCGACCTTGCAGGTCATCTGCCTTAACCAGTGCTATTCAGGCAATGGAGGGAGGTCAGAACTGTTGGGGTTGGTTGTTTGAAGTTTGGGGTTTTTTTTCAAAATAAAATTAGGTCAATTTTAGCTCAGAATTATACCCTAGGCATGTGGCTGGATGTGGTGCTATCTGGTACAACTACAGCTCCTGCAGAAAGAAGTGGATTTCTGCAGCACGACTGGACCTATTCACACGCTTCCTCTGTTCCTGGGGCAAGAGAAGTCCCGTAAACTGCTCTGATGGGAAACTTTTTCCTTTTCTGGCAGCCTGACATAAGACTAAGTTTTCTGTTAAATGAGCTTTCTGGACTGTCTTACCTTATGGCTGCACAGTTACTAGATCTGGAGGAATGGAAACTAATGAAGGAAAGGGATAGGAGGCAAACAGGAGCTTTTTTTCAGGGGAAACCCACAGTTGCACCAGATTGGAAGATGCTGGAGTCATTATATTACATCATATCTAAATATTTAAAGTAATAAATTTCAGTATGAGTAAAGTTTCAGTGCAGTGGTATTTTTGTTTCTTTCCCCACAGTTCTAATTGCTTGCTTTTGATATCAACAAGTTTTCTTTGACATGAAAAGAAGCTGTAATAAGATTCAGAATTCCTTTGTCATTGGCAAAACAAAATACTGTGTTTGAATCTTTTAATTCTTTTGAATAGTTCAGGTTTTTAGCTCTGTTATGAGATATTTCTCTCTCTGCATACCTGTGAAATCAATCTTAATCATGGGATTTTTGCAGTATCCACAGCGATTAGCTGACTGTGGGCTTAAAACCAAATGTAGTATGAATAATAGTTCTGCATTTTCTTTATTGAATAAAACATTAGATTTTGACACAGTAAACGTGGACTTATAAGAATTGTAATATATATATATATATATAAGTCTATATGAACTAGGACTAGTAGGGTTCTTGAAAATTAATCTATATTATCATTAATAAAAAAAATCCAATCCCCTGTGTCAGAACATCATAATTAATTTGTTCTAGTGTCAGTCTGCTTTCTTTCATGCTGCTTTTTCATTTTCTAGTAGAGGTTACAGAAAGAGGGAAATCATGACAGGATGCTGAGAATGTAACTCTAATTTACATGGAAAAATATAATAATAGTAAAGTAGCAGTGAATTTCCTTTGGGAAAGCAAGGTTTTATTCTTTGGTACTCTTGTTCTTCATAAAATTGTATGTACTTTGACCTTGTGGTTAATGACCTCAATAGAGTAATTTCATAGACTTAAAATCACAGCAGGATTTTATGTATTTTCCTTTTGCTTATTATCCTTTCATAATTTTATTGATACTGATGGGAAACATAAATTTCATTTACATTTAGATAACCAACTCATGCTAATGGTACGAAGTTATAAACAGTTCTAATGCTTTTGTACAAATACTGTGTAATAGGGGTCAGTGAGTTGACATTTTCATTCCATATTTAAAATAATTCACACGTTTTGTCCTTACACTAACTTCAACACAAAAATATACTTTCAAATCCCTGAAGTAAGAATCCTGTAAATAAACATATGGGAGTTAAGACTGTGTCACATATTTTATGTTCTTCTTAATGGAAGAATGAGCAAGTAGTTACTAAATGGCTTTTCATATGCCTAACCTGCTTAATAGAGCTCAGACAAAGCCTGATGTTACGCTTCCTAATCCCATTATTTTAGCAGTGTTTCTGTTTGTACATAATATATCATCAGACTGCAACAAATCTAAAGGGACTCTGGGAGTGTCTTGCACATCATAGAATCATAGAATCTTTAAGGTTGGAAAAGACCTCTGAGAGCATCAAGTCCAACCATCTGTCCAGTACCACCATGTCAACTAAACCAAGTCCTGGAGTGCATGTCTACATGTTTTTGGAAACCTCTAAGGGTGGTGACTCCACCATCTCTCTGGGCAGCCTGTTCCAGTGCCTGACCAATCTTTCAATGAAGAAATTTTTCCTAATACCCAATTTAAACCTCCCTTGACACAACTTGAGGCCATTTTCTCTTGTTCTATTGCTAGTTCCTTGGGTGAAGAGACCAACCCCTACCTCACTTCACTCTCCTTTAAGGTAGTTATAGAGAGCCACAAGGTCTCCCCTCAGCCTTCTCCAGGTTAAGCAACCCTAGTTCCTTCAGACACTCTTCATAACACTTGTGCGCCAGACCCTTTGCCAGCTTTGTTGCCCTTCTCTGGAAGCATCTTGGTGTCCTTCTTGTAGTGAATGGCCCAAAACCGAACACAGTGCTGGAGGTGTGGCTTCACCAGTGCCTGTTACAGGGGGATGATCACTTCCTCATCCTGCTGGCCATGCTATTCGTGATACAAGCCAAGATTCTGTTGGCCTTCTTGGCCATCTTGAGGATGAGTACCAGTCTTGTCAGAGAGGATGTCTTTCCTATCAAACTTTTTTTCTCAAAAGTTTTGCACAGGCTTTCTAAAAATCAAGAAGTTAGAGAAATTTAATATTATTTACACAAGTATTTAATGTGTTTGCTTTTACTTACACTGCAGGGCTACATTTCTTGTTCTTTTTTCAGTTGTAACTGTAGAGTGGATATAAAAAACCTACTGTGAATTATGAAAGAAACAGGAATAAAATGTTCAAATGCTTTGGTATTTATTGCATTATCTCCCTAAAGAAAAAATGTTGGTGTAGATGAAGAATTGCCTCTCTTGCTGAGAACAAGTATTGTACAGAAAAAAATGGTTGTGAATCCTGGCTCAATTCCCCTTAAAGATCAGCATTAAAACTAATTAAACTGATACAGAAATACCAGTATAACTACTCAGTCCATACAAATTATGCCTCTATGTCTTAAAAAACATAGAAGTTCTGTCTTTGCTGTCAAATTATCCTCTAGGCACATACTTTCTATACACCTAGCATAGGTGTAAGAGATACCATGTCCTGGACAATTTTGAATACATAATGAGGTCTGGGAGAATTCTACGAGCTGCAGTAATTTCATAATCTCTCAAGAAAGTATCATGGTTGGACAATGTAAAGAACACCTCTCTGGCATATGTTTCTAAGTACACAAGTAGTTTCTTAAATGCTAAATGCAGAGAGTGTATTTTTCTTTCAGGTCTGGATCATGAGTGCAGTCAACAAAGTAAGAGTTTTTAAGGCTTAACCAACAGTATCTTGCTGACATTAGGATGAGTTATGAGTTAGTTACAACTTTGTGCTAACTTCATTCAGATACTCCAGCTACTTGAATAAGAACCAATTTCCCCTTTAAAAAGGGAATGGTGATGATTCTGTGGTAACTGGCAACCACCCATCACTGGGAAATCCAGGGTGCTCGATACTGATGCGGGCTTGAAGATTCAATAACAAGTGCTCCACTGATAAATATTTTTAGGAACATGAGCTCAAAGTATTAGAGATTACAGAGTGGATCAAATTAGACTTTCTGTGGAGAACTACACTCACCCTGCATTGTCTTATTTGTTGGAGCCCATTTACAGGAAGGATTGTTCATCCATGCAAAGGCAATGAAAAAGCAGTTGTCTTATATTGGAGTCATGGAGACTGTGTGCCTGCAGGGTTGTGGACTGTTTGGTGTTCAGATAGACACTGTATCTTTCTTTGGCTCAGACAAGGCCTGGATGCAGTCTCCCATCACAGGATGAAGGCTATTCCAGAGAGGAAAAAAAGTAAGTGTAGCACTTAAGGGGCAGGACTGGTACAGAAAGCAGAAAATTTTAGATTAAGATTTTCTTATAACTTAGGTTGAATAAGGTGTTTTCCTGGGCCCATCAGTTCATTAAAAAACCCTGTGAGGACTGAATGATTCTGAAAAACTTGATCACCTCCTCAACCTAATGACCTCAGGTGAAATGCTGCATCTTCTATGTGAATCTCACAGAAAAATTATTGTACAAGTCTGTGTAGATCCTTCTAGTACCAGGTGCCCTGAAAGTCCACTGTCAAAAACTCTTCCACCCCTTGGGTTGGGTGTTTCCTGGCTGGGAGAGAGAGCTAGAGAGACAAGAAAAGAAGGATCCATGACTATTGGGTTTACAAGCTGCTGGTCTGGTCATATCCTTTCTTTACTTACTTCATTCTCTGGCCTGCCTTACATAAAAAAGGCAATCAGGCCATGTCTAGCAGGGTCACTGTTAATGATCTACATGCTCCAATCTGTGCCATCTGAAAAGGCCTCTTCCTCGCAACAGGAATACTTGGATTTTTTCCTTGTTGGTCTGAACCTTCCAAGTAGTTGATACTAGTTTTGTCCAGGAGACAAAACTTTGTCAGGATGACTGAGGTGATTACTGTGTGTGGTAGATACACATTTTCACAAAAAGCTCTAAAGCTCTGAGCCTAAAGCTCTCTTAAGCTCTTTCCAAAGCCTCTGTAGGCCCAGTCTTGGGTTGAAGTAGAAGCTTGACTAATACAGCAAAGGAAGCGATGGAGAAGCTGTGAAAGGTCTCAAAAGCACTTCACTTAGGAGTTCATTGACCTGTATTCATTGCAAGTTGGCTGAATTGCATTGTCAGCTAGATCTCAAGCTTTATTTCGAGCTGACCTGAAAGGTGAGAATGAGGCATTCCATCTGTTGTACACTGTAAATGCTATTTTGGGGCTTGAAGTCATAGAGTCATAAAATAGTTTGGGTTGGAAGGGACCTTTAAAGGTCATCTAGTCCAACCTCCCCTGCAGTAAACAGAGACATCTTCAGTTAGATCAGGTTGCTCAGTGCTCCATGCAATGCAGTGGTGGGCAGGCACAGGGCAGGTAAATATCACTAAGGTGGGTACAGAGATGGAGCTCAAAGAGCCTGTAATTTGTAACCTATGAAGTTTCTAGTTGTCCAGAGAGAAAAGAGGACCTGGAAGTGCCTGTAATAAAGGTCATCAAGGAGAGGAGAAGCAAGTAAGAGTGATCAGATGTCTGGACATTGGTGGTAGAGCCCATGGGCAGTGTGCCATCAAATGAAATGATTATGCCCTTTCTCTTTACCCATGAGTTCTGGTGTTTGCTTTGCTCTGGCACTGGCCTTTGTGTGGCCACGTGATAGACTGTGGGCCTGATCTACCAAGTGGTTAATTTTCAGCAGGAAAATGCCCTGATCTCATGGGCCCCTTGGGCAATGTCTGTGGAAGAAGGCAAGAGTGGGAGGATCCAGATGTTCGGTACCTAAAGCAGAACTGACGGAGAGAGGCTTGTAACAGCAGAATAGCTCACGTGGGAGGTTTGCTATATGTAGGGTGTCTTAATGACTAGTGTGTCTTTGATGTGGAGATGCAACAAGGGTAGATAATGCTAATTATTATTACCCAACTTAAGGCACTGCTCTGATGAGGCGTATATCTGAGATTGTTCTTTGTTTGTCTACAGAATATATTTCACCCTATACATACATATGGCACCTGTCTATCTGTAGACTCCCTCTGAACAAAATGTAAGAATATTTCATGCTGTTTTATGGATTACATGCGTCTCTGTCTTGCAGCTCTTTGCAGCAGGAATGGGTTAAAATTTTTCTCAGATGGTCAGTAGGGAACTCAAGGGCATAGTCTCCCTCTCTGTGCTTTTCCTACATACAGTCTGTGGTAGTGCTGGGGCATGTCGTGCTGTGGTTCATAGGTTATCTCCACAAGCAATTCTGTTGACACAGATGAGGGAGTGGGGCACGTGAATAAGTAAGAAGTCTTAAGATAATATTGCCTTTTTCCACAACATGGCCTGAACATTGCTTAAACTGGAATGAAACGGGGTAGTCCTTCAAGAGCTGAACTGAATAGAACTTCTATAGAAAAGCACCTATTTGGAATTAATTGCATCATGACCCATTAGTCACTGACTTTTAGCAGTGCTGACTGAACGAGAGTGCTAAATCATTTTGAAGACTGAAGGCTCTTTTTCTGTATATAAATAAATAAATATAAATGAATATTGTTAATGATTGGCCGAGATGTTATTTAAACACAAGTCATTTAAAATTATACAAAAAGTAATAGAGAAATATTCTCCTGACAAAAAGTTTTAACTATTGTTTTCTTCATGCAGATGTATCACTCAGTGCCTAAAATTTGCTTGCTTTCTGCTAGCTAGAGGTGTTTTGTGGAGCCAGTAGCTGGAGATTTGCAAGTAAACTCCTTAGAAATTGGAAATAATTTACTCTGCCTGCAGCAGGTGAACACTAGAGGGCTCTTTAGTCTAATGGAAAATAATACCATGTCATGTTTATAATTGAGGACATGTCTGAAGCATTTGTTATCTTGAATTAAATAATCGAAATGTTTGGGTTTTTTAATTACAATAGTATAAGGCTTTCCATTTCAAGAAAATATAAATCAGTGTCTTTGAAAGAAGAGACATATAGCCTTCTGTTTCATAGCAAATATTTGTGTTTCTGAGAAGTGGAGCCTTTATGTGTAGTCATCTAACTGGTTTAAATTTTTGTACATTTTTCTGATTAGCACTCAAGATTTTTTTCACGTTCCCATTCCAAGTGGTTTAATTTAAGATAACTATATGGATTATATTTATTTCTTCTTGTCTGTCCACCTGTAATTTTTTGCTTTTATGATAGTTAATTTATAGTAGAGTTTGTATTGCAGAGCCCAAAGCTGCATTGCATTGTATCATACATGATCACTGTAGACAAAGGCGAATGTAAAATATAGCTATTCTTGTTGGGAAGTGTTTTTCAATTGCTTTATGTTTGCTTTTCAAAAAAGGGTCAAACATTATACATTTTGTGGATGTCAAGAATGATTCTTAGCTGGTCTGAATTTCTCACACAGCCTGGATAGGCTTTGTCCTCTTACAGTGACTGAAAATTGGAACTGGTACATTTATTTCAGTGTTAACTGATGCCATTGGGTTGGGAAGCTGCAAAACCTCCTCTATGTTGATGGGTAAAACCACAAAACAGCACCAGTCTATAAGCTGTAGAGGAACAGTGATCTCATCATCTCAGTTTACACAGTCTTTGTAAGGGGATATTTTTTTTTCATGCATCCTCTTGATTTTTCCTTGTAGAGTGGTTCTTGTGCATAATTTGTTCTAGTGTTTTTAAATGGCACTGTCATGTAGAAGATAATTGATATTAGAGAAGGGGAGAGACATTACAAATTGAATTAGTTATTGTGGTACCCAATTTACATCACTCTAGGCAGCATGATTTTATATTGTCACCAAAATTAATACAACTGTGCTCTGAGCTTTAAAGTTTCCATGTAAGCACAAGTGTACACACATTTTGAGGAGAGTTTATGAAGAACTATGTGTAAGTTGCTTGTTCAGAAAAACAAACGGTGGATATTTTCCCTATGGCAAGTCAGTCATTGAAGAAGCAAATGAGACTTGAAAGACAGGTTGAGAGATGGTTGGTTCATGGGATTAATGTCCTAGAAACCAGTGGAGATTTTTCTGTGTTAAATAATATTGGCAGGCAGAGTCATTTTACTTGAGAGGCTTTCTTTGGCTGTCAAACTCTCCCCATTTTCTTGGATTTTCCTGGCCCTGCTGTACTGTTTCCAGTCACAGATACATGGAATTTATTTTTAGCTCCTTGGTGTGGTTCTGCAGAAAATATTCAGCTTCCAAGTGGAATTTTTGGAAGTAAAGAAGTTTCATGGTCTTGTGGGCACAAAAGTAGGAGATTGACTTGAACTCTTTCAAGATCTGAGAGGGGTATTTCCCTTTGGCTTTTCTTTCAGATTCCTGAGACTCTGTGACTCAGAATTTCCAGTGTTCAAAAGGGGGCTATGAATTTACAAGGAAGAGTTGAACTGCCAGGGAAAATTCTGGCTGATGGTGAGTAAAGTGTTACCTGTCCAGAACAGCCTGCAAAGAAGAAGGGAAAGAACATTCTTGGTTCATTTTATACTTCTCTCTCCTTCAAGTCCCATCAAGCTCTCTTTAGTGTCAGAAGCTCCTGAGGAAAGGGGGGAGAAAAGGAATGTATGGAGAAAGGATGATGGGAGGAGAATTAGGGTGTTTTTCCCACCAGGGGCAGAGATGGAAAAGAGCATTCAGTGTTGAAAACCAGTGGTCAGAGGGGCCTGCTGTTATAGAGGTCAGACTGGTAGTAGAAAGGTTAGGAGGGAAGGAAGAAAAGAAAGCCTGCTACTGGCTTAAGTTGTCCTTGAAGGCTTCTAAACCTTCTCTCCTACTCAGTGCCCTGTAACTCCTTGCTGGTAACCAGCCCTTAGGGATACTTGGGAATCCCTCCAGATCACCAGATAACCTACCTCTAGCACCTCCACCCGCTCTGTACCCCTGCTCTGGTGGTGTTCCCAGATTGCTGGCTCAGGCATGAGGACAATTTTACTTCATTTCTTCCAGTCTTTAGGACAGTAACATTTAGTTGTGCCTGCCTTGCTGAGGAGCCTTGGGGTCATTCCACAGAGAAGTCTGTAAATGCTGCTTGTTACACCTGAGAGTTACCATAATTCAAGTAATTCCTGTTTTCTTCGAGGATGAATGCATTGGATGGCATTGAGTGTGCACGTGTAGCTCAGTTTGCTGGGCACAAAATGAATTAGATATTAGACTTTGTTAAAATCTCTTCTGGACACTCTATGGCCAAAGACACTATTCAGCCCAACATGCATCAGTCTGCTATATTTCTACTTTTCATCATTGATGAAGCATGATGCATGTGGTAACTTAGATTAGAAAATGACAGGTTTGGATCTGTCTCAGCTGCTGCTTCTAGCTATCACAGAACCAAAATAGCACAAGCTGCAACACAGCTCCTGAAGCTTGCAAAACACACTTGGCTAGTGAAAATGCCAGCCAGGTATCAAGTACTTTGGAAAGAAGGTTCCTGTGATGTAATCTGCAGTTTATCCCATGAATGTAGTGTAGGATTTAAAGAGAGCCTGTGTTGGCACGAAGCTGAACAGAACTGTCAGGGAAAAGGACATCATATGTTTAAAAATTATTTCAGTGTTCTGTGTCATGATTAGTTTTATTTGACTAGGCTGTGTTTGAATGCAGTATAGGACACAAAACATCGTGATTTTGGAAGGTTTGAGCTCATTTGTTTACTCAGTTATTAGTCTGAATTTTAAAAAATATATATTTTATATTATATATATATGTGCATATATATACTTCCTACTTGAAATAATGTATTTTAATATTTTTAGCTTTTGAACTTCTGGGTTTCAGAGTAAGATTCAAATAATTGTTGAGAATTGCAGCATTTGAGGAGGAAGCTAAATTGTGCCAAATAGTCAGGAAAGATTGATGTATTTTGCATTATTAGAGGACAAAGGCTTATGTTTAGAAGAGTCAAGTATTTCTAAACCACTGACTTTTCTGAGGGTAAATTATGAACTACTGCAGTTAATTATCATTAAGATTGATACGGGACTCTGAAGGATTTTTTTTTTTTTTGGTTCTGCATTGCATACATTTAGAAACAAAACCTGGTTCTAGACAAGGAATATTTTGTATTTCTGTTAAAAAAAACATTTTGAATAAAATAACTAAATCTATCATTTTGACATTTTGTAAATAATAATAAAAAAGCCAGGGTTAATCATCAGCAAAAAATGAAAAACTAAAAACACACTCAGAGCTCTGCCTTTCTGATGAAAGAAATTCAATGNCCCCTGCTCTGGTGGTGTTCCCAGATTGCTGGCTCAGGCATGAGGACAATTTTACTTCATTTCTTCCAGTCCTTAGGACAGTAACATTTAGTTGTGCCTGCCTTGCTGAGGAGCCTTGGGGTCATTCCACAGAGAAGTCTGTAAATGCTGCTTGTTACACCTGAGAGTTACCATAATTCAAGTAATTCCTGTTTTCTTCGAGGATGAATGCATTGGATGGCATTGAGTGTGCACGTGTAGCTCAGTTTGCTGGGCACAAAATGAATTAGATATTAGACTTTGTTAAAATCTCTTCTGGACACTCTATGGCCAAAGACACTATTCAGCCCAACATGCATCAGTCTGCTATATTTCTACTTTTCATCATTGATGAAGCATGATGCATGTGGTAACTTAGATTAGAAAATGACAGGTTTGGATCTGTCTCAGCTGCTGCTTCTAGCTATCACAGAACCAAAATAGCACAAGCTGCAACACAGCTCCTGAAGCTTGCAAAACACACTTGGCTAGTGAAAATGCCAGCCAGGTATCAAGTACTTTGGAAAGAAGGTTCCTGTGATGTAATCTGCAGTTTATCCCATGAATGTAGTGTAGGATTTAAAGAGAGCCTGTGTTGGCACGAAGCTGAACAGAACTGTCAGGGAAAAGGACATCATATGTTTAAAAATTATTTCATTGTTCTGTGTCATAATTAGTTTTATTTGACTAGGCTGTGTTTGAATGCAGTATAGGACACAAAACATCGTGATTTTGGAAGGTTTGAGCTCATTTGTTTACTCAGTTATTAGTCTGAATTTTAAAAAATATATATTTTATATTATATATATATGTGCATATATATANAACAAAACCTGGTTCTAGACAAGGAATATTTTGTATTTCTGTTAAAAAAAACATTTTGAATAAAATAACTAAATCTATCATTTTGACATTTTGTAAATAATAATAAAAAAGCCAGGGTTAATCATCAGCAAAAAATGAAAAACTAAAAACACACTCAGAGCTCTGCCTTTCTGATGAAAGAAATTCAATGTGGACTCTTAACAGGTGTGGGGAATCCTCCTTCATGTAGAGTACTATTTGTCTTTATGCCTGTTTTCACTTAGAAGAAGTTTTATTAATATTATTTTTCCAGGGCATGTTTTTTGTTTTCTAAAGGAAAGGATAATGCATTCTTGGGTTGTAGAGAGGGGATGAAAGGGAAGGAAGGGAAGAAAGCGCAGTGTGGGCAGTGTGTCCATTTTAGGCCCTTCTGCCTGTACAAACTAGTAGTAATGGTCCAAAACTGATTCCCACTACTTTGCACACTGGTAGCAGTGGAAATGCTGAAGATGTCTGTGGTTCTGTGGTTGTGATTGCTTATGAAATGCACAGGTATCTTCCAAACCATATAAACAGAAGTAATTAGTGCTAATCCCTTTTCACAGAAATGCAGTTTATCAATAATCTAAGAAAGTTGATGTTGACCACTGTAATCACAGATAAATACTTTTCTGTGATAGATAATCTAGGTAAGTTTCTTTCTCTCCATTATCTAAAGTTGATGGCTCCCAGTTTTCAGTTGAGTAGTTCAGCTGGAAGGGAGAAGTTTTTATGTGGGTGGTGGTAAAAAATAATCTTTAACCCAATGCAGAGCATGCAGGCATGCTCTCTAAACACAGCATGTCTGCCCTATTTTTCTGCTCCTGCCTTTTATTTAATTTTCAAGGGACAGCCTGTCCAAAGGTTGCTGAAGATGGCCTGAATCCTGTAGGCTTGTCTCCAACTATCCATGTTGGTCTTGCCAAGAGTCCATACTTTTTCAGATTGTATGTTTCCTCCAGAGAGCAAATTTTGCTTTAGGCTCCATGACACAGTTTAAAAATACAAATAAAAAAGCATTTGTCAGATCTTGAGATCTCTCTCATAACACAGCAGCCAAACCAGTGTTGAATCTCGCACTGATATCACCTTGATCTCTCCCAGCTAGAAAAAGCCAAAAAACTTCTCACAAGCCCATCTTTTCATGAAGGACCTGCATAGTGCCTCCTTTTCTGTCATGCCAAGGCCTTTCAGTAGGTGGGAGATAGGGCTGAAGACCTCAGTCTTAGGCAGCAGCACTAATATTTTTGGATGGCTTCCTAAAGGCTTCAAGAACACACATAAATTCAGCAACACACTGGGTATTTTCTCTGTTTTGAGTTAACAATGTAAATAAGCTTCCAAAAGCGGAAGTCTGCAATGAAAAATAATTATACCAGGACATTTTTGAATGATGAACCTCTGATAACCATCATGCTGATGTGTTTCCTGAAAAGGAATGCCAAGCAGCATCCCAGTAGCCCTTAAAAGATTAGATTTTTAGCTTCTGAAGAAAATGCAGTGTGTGAAACCATATTATCTTTTCCTTTGTCCATCCATCTTCCCTCTAATGATGGCAGGTCTCACTGACCAACTTATAGTGGTTTCTGCCAGACTGAAGAAGCTCAGGTCTAATTACCTCTGTTCAGCTGCCACTGGTCACCCATCAGTGCAGATGTAGCACTAGGCTGGCAGGAGCTGGGTGGAGGAGGGAGGATGAGGGTGGTGACTCTGGGAAGGAGGGGATGTAGAGAGGAGGTGGTGGAGGAATGCTGTGACAGGACACTTGGAAAGATGGTTGCGTGTGATGGAGAATTTGAAGTGTTTGTAAGTAGTGGCTGCCTTGAGGGAGCTGGGGGGGATACAGGAGAAGAGTAGTTGTGTTGTGCTAGAGAACTCAAGGACTGTATTACAGCATGGGTGCTAAACATGGAGTGTAATTCCATAGGAGACCAGGCTTCATTAGTCCCACAGCCCCCAGGGTGACTTACAGAATGGTCGGCATGCTTCTGCGTGTGGTTGTATTCTTAAGATGCTAACAAAGCTCCCATGACTGAGTGTTTTGTTTTGTGCCAAAGATACATTTTCATTTCTGCAGAAAATGGAATTATTGAGGGCCTGCTGTGGATAGAAAGCCTGTAATTTATCGGGGAGCTACACTGGTAGGCATATCTAATCTACTTAATCCATTGGCATTAGCATTGAAGAGACAAAACGCTGAAAGCCCACTGGTGATATAAAAGTGCCTACAGCTAAATAGATTTTTGTTGTTTGAGATTTATAGCTCACATATGTTTGCTATGCAACAAACTAAATTCAACTGAATATTATTGTAACTTTCTATTGATAATATAAGTCATGAGGGTAAAGTTAGATTCCTCTTTTATGTGCCTCTGATATATTGGTATAAAAATACAGCTCTCTGCGTTCATATTTCTTCACAGTAGTTTAAAAGAAACCACAGGCAATAATTTTACTATAAGGGAACTTTAAAATCAAGATGTATGTGGTTGCATCAAAAGGGAATTTCAAACCTGGCATGCACCTGTGAAGAGCTGCTGTTTCAGAGGGGGTGGAGAGAATTGGTCCTTGTGTGCAGCTCCTCTGGTGATTCCCAAAAAGCGAATTCAAAAGGCTGCTTTTCTCTAACATGGACAAATGTCATTGCTTAAGAACATTGTAATATAGAAGAGTGAAAGTGAAATAAAAGGAAGGCAGAAAGAGAGGTGAATGAGGCTTAGTGAGCAAGCTACAGTCAGTCTTGGGAAAAAAATCAAACATAGACTATAGTTTGGTGCAGTGTTTGGTGCTCTGCATCTCCAAGGCATTTATCCTGTGAGCGAGGAGTCACGAACACCAGTACTTCCCTCGTCAAGCAGTGTCTGACTGATCTCAGTTAACAAAGATCCTCATGAACCTGCTTGGTGGAGTTGCAAGAGATAAGATGTTGAACCCTGTGATAGCTGCTCCTAATTGCACATCTTTTGAGGCATTCTACCCCAAAACCCAGCGGTGGGTTTTTCTTCAGTCTGGCATATGGAGCCAGACACTATCCAGTTATCTCGACAGCCCTTAATTCACGCTCTTTCCTTAGTGTTTGCTGTTTCTTTGCTGTGGTAGCTGTGACTAGGTAGCCTTCCATTCTATTGACTATTCCCCTTTTAATCTAGGGTAAATACTAAATGGAAACAGTGGTTTAGAGTATTCAATATTTATTTTATTCTTGAAGAGCCACTTAATAACTGGTCAGAGCTGGTTTTCAGGTGCCCTTAGCTTGTTCACTTAGCACTTTTCTCAGCAGATTTATGAAGGAGATGGTGTGGATGGCTCTTAATCACCTTTCTCCCCTCCCTTGGAAAGCCTATTGGAACTTACCAGACAGTGCCAGCCTGCATTAGTGATTTTGCTTTTAAAATTGAAGTCTAAAAGCCATTAGCAACCATCAGGTTTGTTTTGCTTGTGATATTAAGGTGAATAATGCAATTGTATGATCACAGTACGTGGAATATGTACTTGACTGAAGGTTGCCTAAAACAGCAAGTGCTGCTAGTGTGCTGTGTGAGCCTTTCAACTTTCAGGCTAGACTCTGCTGTCTGATCTTGCAGACTGTAGATTTATTCAACATGGGACAGTTTAACTGGGAGGATGTCTACAAACGCAGCACAGACCAGAAAAGGCTGAAGAGCTGTAGAGAGCACAAATGCACCCATTCAGTTCTCTTGCAGTGAGTGTTGGCGTGGTGGGGAGGATTGGGGGGGGGGCGGAGAAAATTAAAAAACTAAAGAAAAGAAAAAATAAATAAGAAGAGCTTGTACAGTTGAGGCTGACTGAGGAAAAAAAGTAGTGTTGTCACTTGGAAAGAGGAGTTGGAAATTGAGAAGGAACTTTGGGGTATCTGACACTTGTCAAAGGCAAAAAACTTTCACAGAGTCAAAAAACATGGCAGGGCAATGCTCAAGAGGAGATCTGAGATTTTGGGGTGCATTGTACTCTTCCATGCACATTAGGCTTCAGTCCATCTGGCAGATAGTATGGAGAATCTGACACTTGACTGAGGGCAGGCGTGATAAAGGCAGCATTCATGATGATTAAGTGGCTCAGCTGGGCTTGGAAAAGGAGAAAGGTGTCTAGCTGAAGACTGGGGTAGTCCCTTGCCAGTTGTGTTAGCATTGTTTGGGACTTTATACCTGAGGAAAGGTAGAGCTTTGTGGGACTCTGCAGGGGGGCTGAGACCGCAAGGGGGCTGAGTCAGGGGATCGGTAATGCATCTGCTTGGCCACTGCCAACCCCAAAGACTGACAGGAGCTTTCTAGAGCCAGATCTCTGCACCCTTCTGTGTCTGTTTCAGATCCATGCAGAGCTGTTTTTCCATAATGCTCTGTGAAGCACTGCTTGACTTCATGGCATTTAAAGACTCCACTTTGTTTCTAGCTCTTAACCAAGAGCTAATCCCTCCTAGAATAGTTTCTTCATATCGTTTTTCAGGACTATTGGTTCCTGAAGGTCTAATTACAGATGTCAGGGAAAGTCCCTCTCAGTTGTGTCAGTAAAATTGCTTCTTTTATTAAGGTGGCTCGCATTGTGGACAAAGGCTACGTGGCAAAACACAAACCCCACCAGAAATGCCTCTGCAATGAGGTGTTGGCAGTATCTGTGTCATGGTTAAGCAATCGGAGCACCCTACAGACTACTAAAACAGATATGTCTGAAACAGGATTTTTGAGGAGAGGGCAAGTGGGGAAGGGGCTGGTGTATGAACTGTGAGAAGGGGTGGGGGGAAATATCACAGTAATGATGGTTCAGTTAAAGCCATGCAGGAGCTGTCAGCTTTGTGATGAAATCAGGTGACTGAAAAATATTTGAGATCAACTGGTGCTGAAGCATTTCATGTGCCTCTGGGGCCTGGAAAATCATTCTGCCCATTTCATAAAATGTGCTTGAAAATCTGATTGTGGGTTTTTTTTTCGGATTTTGTTTTAAGTGGCAGAATGAACAATTCTGGAAACATTGAAAGTAAAGGTGTGGTTTTGGTTGTTAGTGTTTCTGAGGCACTGGATGTTACCATCAGCCATCCTGTGGTGGTGGCTATGGCTGTTTCTGTTTGGCTGTGGCTGTTCAGTTCCTATGCTGGCCTGCACCAGTTGCAAAGTGCCTTCTCCCACAGCCCTCCAGCTGGGAGGATTGCTGCTGCTCCTCTCTACCTTCCAGGTCCTCCACAATTCATTGCTGCTGCTCTCCTGTCAACAGTGTCAGCCTTGATTTTGGTTTTATGATCTTTTATGTGGCCCCCTCTGTAAAAAAAGCACCTTGCCTTATTATTCATAAGAGAAACGTCTTCTCTTCCTTCAGCTTCCTGACTTCCTCTATGACTTCTACCTGTGGCTAGCCAACAACGATGACTAGTTAATATTGGTCAAGAATTGGAGTTATTTATTTTCTTGAGGAGGAGAAGAGGCTGATGAAGAAATGTCTGAGTGTCAGAGTGTTCTGAATCATTTCATTCTGTACAAAGGTAGCTTGCATCGTGTTCCAGTCACACTTTTCCTGCCTCGCTTTTCTTGTTGTCTTCTTTCACAACTCCTCCTGCTTGGCTGATGCCTTGTAGGGGCACCACAGTTTGGAGCAGGGTACAGAAAAATCCATAAGATAAAATGTAACAGTACAGGGCTATTATATTAATTTAGCTCATAACCTCATAAAGTGCAGCCTCTTAATAATTACTCAGATTTTAATAGTGGAAATGCTAGGTGTTAGGAATTGTCAAACTGGTGTTACTAAAGGAGTCATGTTCTGATAATCCAGTGCACACTTTAATGACATGCATAAAAATAGGATGGTCATGCATATTACATTTCCAGTAAAACAGGAACTCAGATGTATATACTCACAGAAAAACTGTTGGTTCAACACATTGCACAAAGAAAGCCTTTAAGGCAAAACCAAGATCAAGCACGGTGAAGCATGTTATGTATTTCTACAGATAGAGAAAAATCATAAACAACTAACATATTCACATGGCTTTTGCTGACTGAGTGAAGTAACCAATCTGAAACAAAAATGAAAAGCCTTAGACTTTTAGAGTAGGTTTAGCCAGGTTTCAGACAGGTAGAGCAGGGATGACTAGTCAGGAGACTTTAAGAACCGCCTGTCAGAGTCTTTTTGTGGCCAAAAGACATACATGTACATAGCATACATTGCATAGTCAAAGTGAAGATGGTGAGAAGTTGGAAGGAAGAACTCAGGGAGAGATTCAGAAATGAGAGGTATGAGTGCCTCCCCCATTACCCCATGGCTCCTCTGCAGGTATTTAGCATTCATTTTGGTTTAGCAACTAGCAGCCAATAGCTTAGAGTATGTATGGCCTTTATCTATTCTACCTTAGCTAGGGCAAGATTGGTTGAAATATACCACATGTAGACACTTCAAATTGTTTGAATGATCATTTGTATTATCCTCAAAAAACCCCATAATCCAGTTCATCAAATCACTGGTCTTCACTAAAAAACCCTTTTGTTGTTCTGGCTGACTTCATTCTGTTGTTTCACTTCAGATTTTTTGTTGAGCATTTGTCAGGTTGCCCAGGGAGGTGGTGGATGCCCCATCCCTGGAGACATTCAAGGCCAGGTTGGATGAGGCCCTGAGCAACCTGATCTAGTTGGGGGGTGTCCCTGCTTCTTGCGGGAGGGATGGACTGGATGACCTCTGGGAGTCGCTTCTAACCCTAATCATTCTATATTCTATGATTTGTTTCTCTCCTTTGTGGTGGAATCCATCTAGCCTGGAGATATGGGGCACTTTACACTCTGTAACAAAGTATACAAGGCATCTGGGGCACAAGTGAGAGTTTTTTGTGGTGTTACAGATGATAAAATTAGTGTATGTTGAGATTAGGTGACTTTTCCAAGGTTAGAAGATGTTTGTGGCAAAGCCTGGAATAAAAATCTAGATCTTGTATCTGTGCTGCAGGTATTTTTTGTTAAGGAGGTGGAAAATCTGTTGCAAAAGTCCTGAAGTTTGCTTCACTTGGTCAAAACCAGATCATCAAATGAAAGCTTTTTCTCATTGTGTGTAGTGAAACAGAAAAGTAACTACAAAGCGTAAGCATTATACAGAATCCCAAGTCTGAAGAGCACCCTGTAGAATACACTGACTTTTGCTACTTTTCTGTGAGACCACTAGTCGAATCCTTGAAGCTTTTAGCTAAGTCTCCTGCTTAACCTTATGTCTTAGGACAACAGAGCTCATGTGTATTACTCTGCTGCTGCTGCTGCTGCCCTTGAACATCTTGTGAGTCCCTGAGGTAAAAAGGCAGGCAGTGCTCCACAGTTGTGTATTTTCTGGTGGCACCTGATCAGAGACCAGCCTCGCAGAGGAGGATTACTCATCAGCATGCGAGTTCTGACTCGCCTTGCCCCTGGTCCAGGGCCACATTGTAAGTGATATCAGAGAGCCAGGGGTTACTGTTTTACTAGTGTTAATGTACACAGATCCTCAGAAACCAGGCTTCTTTAGCTTTGCTGCTCATCTATTTCTTCACATACAAGCTTGGAGCATAAAATCTACATAATTAATAAATCTTCATCCCTGAGGAAAATCATAGTTTATAATCCTTCTGACTAAGGAAAGTAATTTTCTGTTGTTTTTCAGCAAGATGCCTGGAAACGCTGGTACAACAATCAAATCCTTCATTATTTTAAATTCAACAGCATTTTTAAAATCTTCCTTAGAATAGTCAAATTAAGAAATGAAATTCTTTGGCAACTGATAGTACAGAGACAGCAGAGATCTTGGTCATCAGTTTGGAGAAACTTTAACGTGAGGGAAGCTTAAATCTTAATCCAATACCAGTAACACACTTTGGATGATCTAGACAGTGATGGATGTGCTTCTTGGCCCAGGTAGTATCCAAACTCAAAACGTGGCAGTATGTGGAGTATTGCACATTCATGTTGTCACTAAATGGCAAAAGATTTATGTGCACTTGCTGCTTTCAACAAGCAACAAGTTGCACACTGGCATCAAGGAAGCCAAAGAAACTTCTGTGTTTCCGGGATAGACAATCAAAGAACTAAAACTGATTCTTGGAATTTTTCCTTCACCATTGCTATTTCCATTCCCATTCATGCCATAATCTGTTGTGTTTAGTGGAAATGTAACTGCAGAGAGACATCCATCTAATTTCCTGTAAAACATTGATTTTAGTCATTCTTCCTACATGCATTTCAGTTCTCTCTTCTCCCTCCTAATCCTGTTGATAACGAAAGACATGAGACACGAAAGATCAACTGTTGGCTTTATGTAAAATATTGCATCAAAATAGCGAGTACTGGAAAAAATCTCCCCCATTCAACAAACACACAAATATCCACTCAGGTCACAAACCCAAAAATGTTATCAGTAGGGACAAAGGAAGTTGTTATTTTAGGTTTTGCAGAGTCTTGATTCACGCTTCCTGTCATTTTTCTTGGAGGGAGAGAAATGACTATTCCTAAAAAGCCAGTTAAACAGAACTGCCAGAGACTCTTCAAATCCTTAAGCTAACAGGATCAGGAATAACACCATACTGGAAATAAATTACCTTCTGCTTCCTAAATTCTGTTTTCATGTCCAAGGTTTATGTGCTACATATCATATCATCATCATATTTTTTTTTTATCCTTAAGACAAGAGCCTGTTACTCAGGTACCATTTCTGTGGCCTGTTTTTGATGATCACCATATTTCAAAGGATCTCAGGTGGAACCTCCGGTCCTTACCAAGTTGTGCTGGATAATTTCTCTGAGGTTTGCTCAGTGGGAAGCAGCACATTTGTTCCAGTTCCACCAGCCCAGAGAGGTGCTTCCTGCTGCTTTCACAGCTGAAGCCCGCTGCTGCCTGCTCCCTGGGACACCCAGTGACTGGTGAGGCGTTTGTGGTCACCAGCAGGGATGCTGGAGATGCTACATGTCTGGAGTCTGACATTGAGATTGCTCTGTGAGAGGCTAATGGGATATGCTGTTTCCTTTTATTCTTCTTTTTTTTTTTTCAGTGCTAGAAATACTCTGTGTGTATGATTCTTCCTCTCCTTTACTTGCAACTGTACCCTAGGCATGAACAGAAAGCAGGGAGACAGGAGAGTGTCTCTTCCTGCTGTTCATTTGGTATTTAAGAGAATGAAATAGTTTCCCTGCCTTTGGCCCTGGTTTCTCCTTAAACTTCATGTTCTCTCATACTTCCTTGACAGACTTCAAGGCCCTGGAAGCTTCTTACTGTGTCCTGCAGACAGGAGCTGATCTAACTAACTTTGTTGTATGGAAAGTGAACGAGGTTCAGGACTTTTTCCACGCAAGTAGGCCAGTTATTTCTACTCTTGTCTAAAGCCTCTTTTTCTTCCCACTCCCAGTGACTTGGGAAATTGCCTTTTCCCCGCATTTGCAAGTTGCAGTCATGTAGATGGTTATCCTAAGGATAATGTAAGGAGAAGCATAGTTATTTACTGATAGGCAGAGATCATTGGGCACACTTGCTTTACCTTGAATTCATATACTCTGGTCATAGAAAGACAGAATTCATAGAGTCTATACACTCCAAAGATTTGTTTGTATCATACAATGCAGAGTGATTCTCCATGGGAACAAATTTATTGATAAATTATGCCCCTAACTAGTCTGTTTTGTCATGTCCTAGGAAGTACTTCTGTATGTATAAAATACCTAAATCTATTTAAATCTATTTCTGAGGACTACAGGGGAATTAAGCAGAGCCAGTGGATTTTCACAGATGAAGTCATGCTTAAAAGTAAGATGAGTTCACTTGTAATTTCTTCAATGACTGTGGATAGCAGTGAAGCAGAAAACACTATCTGCCTGGATTTTAGAAGCGTTTGGAAAAGCAAAGTTTTTCATATGCCTCTTGCCCTTCAATGTGTGTAACAGAAGGAAAAATAAACAGCATGAAGTTAAAAACCCCCAAAGTATTTAAGTGCAACTGAATAAATCCTTATGTCACCTGCAGCAAGCAAGCAATCTGCTTGTTTTGATTTCCCACTATGCTAATTTGGGGATCGTTGAATTTGACAACCACTTGCTGGGCCGTGCATGTTGAAGAAGTCCTTTCAAGAAGATGATTGTAATAGCTGTCTTCTCCATTCTGCACAGAAGAAGCGGGAAAAGTTTTATCACTCTCCTAACAAGGCACCTGAGTGTGGAGAGATCCTGGATTTTGTTACAGTGACTGTGATATGATGCCAAGAAAGAACTGAGTGTTCTAAGACGGTGCTGCTTCTCGCCTGGGAAGTGACACTGTGTCCTTGTTGGGTGTTGCCATTGGAAAGATGGCCCGACCTACGCAGTGTGGAGAAGATAAGCTCACATAAACAACCCTATTGCAGTACACTAAGAGGCTGAAATCCTTAAAAACTGATAGTTGAGAATATCTAACCACTTGATTAGTCCACAGGGGAAAAAATGTGGATGTGGACAAACCTTTTCACATCTGCTCTCACCATAAATGGGTGCGAAAGTAAGCTGGGGTACAGAAAGGAAACACTAAAGATAAAGGAATGATGCAGGGAACCCTCCCTGGATGTTGAGTAAGGAGAGGGATTCTGGGAGAGATGGGAAGCTCTTGGTTTTCCTAGATGGGCATGTTTCAGTTCTAGCATTTCCCTGTGTAACCAGCTCATTGGAGCAAAACCTCTGAACATGGAAACTATTTCTCACCCGAAATTATCAAAAGGGAAGTCTGTGTCACACCTAAATACCATAGAAAAGCTATGCTTTATCTCCACACCTTGCTCCTGTCTGATGGATATCTGTAAAAGCCCTCTCATTGGCTCTAGTAGCCACAGAAGTAGGTGCCACAGCTCTATCTCATCTCTGATCTGCCCATCCCCAATCCCAGGAGTTGCAGTTAATAGAGCAAGCTCTGGTCTGAAATGTATAATTAAGCCCTCCCTCTGCCCCCATTCTAGCTGTTCTTTAAGCCTGTAGATGGAGCCAAACCAGTCCAAGGCAAAGCCATCACCCAGGAGACTGGCTTGGGTTGGAAGGAATAAAGCTGTCTCTTCGTATTTCCAAAAAAGGTCAGTTAAGAGCTCCAGGCAGGACAGAAGAAGCGGTAGAAATAGAGAAGTGAAAACAGTGTGCACATTTTTTTCTCATGATAAGGACAGGTGGGTGACCTCCTCTGTTACAGAGCAAGCTTCCTGGGTTGGCTGCCAGGAAGGTTTTCCCCTCTCTGTTTTTAAACTGATGGTGATTCTGTCATCTGGAATTACTGCAGTTCTCGGTATGTTACCAGGACACTTGGTCAAAAATCAACAGATTGTGTCACTTTGGACACAAAGTCAAAAGGAAAAAGACCCCACCTGTGCATAATTGAAAGCCTGAAGCTCACTGTTAACATTAATAGAAAATAAATTAGTTTAACCAAGGTTAAGTTTTTCCTGTGCAGTCTTTATGGACTTCCATTAAATTTCAGCTTACTTTAAGAAAGAGCAGAAGAGGACAACTTCAGTGTTTCCTCTTTTGTATGTAAGTAATACGGTCCCTTTGAGGCTACTTTATAAATTTACTTGTCACAGCTAAAAATTCTCACCTGTTACCTGACACTCCGAAGAACTGTGCAGCTCCATATCTGTATGTGTTGCACACGAACACCGGAGCGAGGCAAACTGATTTGATTTTACTTACTTTCCTCTTTTCCAGCAGTTCATGAGGTAGTGCTGGTTTGGGGGAAGCTACCTGTGAACTGGACCCACTTGCAGAATGGTGGTCTCTGAGTCTGAGGGGTGTCCCGTGTCCTCTGTTGCCTTGTCACTAGAAGAAGTGCTGTCACTGATGTGCCAGCTCTTCTCGCCCATCTGGAGGGTTTATTTGTGCCCGTGCTTGCTGTGCACGTGGAGAGGGACGCGGCGAACGCTTGGCGAACTGATGACTCTGGCGTGTCTGGTGTCACAGGAGAAGGTTAGGGGGAAGCGTGACAGTAACCTGCCTCTTCCCTGCCTGTCAGCACAAAGAGGTGTCCAAGGCTGAGGGTGTTGCGTCGGCTGCTCCTGGGCTGGATGTCTTGCAGTTCAGTGGCAGTTCATTGGCATTTTGTTTATGGCCAACTCGTAGCAACTCAGCTTGTTTTCCTTTTTGCAGGCTGGTTCTTCAAGCACTTTAGTGAACAGGCAGGAGTTAGCAGGAGCTGAAAAAGTTATGTGGAGTTGTTGCAGAGCTGTTCAGTTGCTGGCAGCAAAAATCCTGCTTCTGGCAGTGGCACGAACAGAACTCTGCCACCGGCAGGGTTTCTTATGGGAGCAAATAAACTTTCTCTTAATGCTTCCAGGTTGCACTGGAACTCCAGTAACATGCTGTCAAAGCCATCAGCCTTCATCTTTAAGAGGAGATTTCCAAGCTCTCCAAACCCAGCTGCCCTACTGGGATGGCAAGCTCTCTTCTCACTGTTTTCTGCTGAGGCTGTATGGTTGTTCCCCTTCTCTAGCACTGTTCTGTATGGATCAAATACCAAAAGCTGGTTTTCTGTATGCCAGGAAGTACTTCAAAGTATAAACACAGGAAAAAATATCGACAGAGAACAAATACAGAGCTGTATAGGAGCCATTTGATCATGTTTTTCTTGGAGATAGTCTGCTGTGCCAATAAATGTTAAGGAATATTGCATTTTGCCTTGTTCATAGAGCAGGACGAGCGTTAAGTGACCTACCTCGTTTTCTTTGTGTCTGAGACAATCCCATACATTTTGAGATCTTTGTGATTATAAATGTTCAGTAGACAGTGTGCCATCCCACTCATGTTTTTATGGCAAAATAGAAAGCTCTTTAGATTTGTGCCTACTATTTTTTCAAAATAATTTAACTTGATTTATTTCACTCCAATACAAAACACCTTATAATAAAGTTTTACTGTGTTTTAGCTAAAGGGAATAAAGATTTCAAGCCTGATTTGTCAGCGAGTGACTTGCATACTAAGTCAGAATTGTAGAACAATAAGGTTATTAAAACAGTAAAAGATGTGACCCTCATTTTCTTGTAGTGGTTCTGATTAAAGTTTGCCTCCATGTACAGTATTATGCAGCTCTCTGTTTTTTGCACTTACATCTGATTTCTAGTGTTGTGTGATTATATGGAAACATATTGAATAGAGATTTTTTAAAAAAGTTAGGTTTTTGAATATATCAAAGTTTCACTTTGATGGTGTAATTCCCCTTTAAAATAGTTCCCACTGAAGAAAACTATTCTTAGCCTATGACATCAGGGACATCATAGTACAAGTTCAAATATAGATTTACTACATGTACAAATCCCCCTTCCTTTTGTGTTTTCAGCATTGGTTATGTTACACATTAGTATCTGTTTTTCTTGTGAAACTATATATTGCATATGCAAATACTTTTATTTTCAAGAGAAAAATGGACAATTTGCCTATGCAGTAAGTAAAGTGGATAAAGACACATTTTTCTTAGACTCTGGCTTTAGGAAGCTTGTTACAAAACCTGTTTTTATTTTACACCTATGGATAACAATTATTTTTTGGGACATTTGCTTTTTATTAGTAAAAACTGTGATTCAGGGTAGTGAAAATTTCTTATTTTTTTCCTCTCAAGCTACTTGTTTATGTAGAATCCTAATGAAACTGTTTGTTAGTTACACATTAACTCACTGTTTTCACTTTCTGTAAACACTATTCTGTTGGTGGGATGTGAGATCTTTTCAGTGGTCATGCTATTTACTTTTTCACCTACCTACATCATAAATTAATTAGTAATTTTAGTTAATGCCAGAGTGGCTTAGTCATTGTGTAAGTATTTCAAGTAGCTTCAAGGGTGACACAGCAATGTTAGTAATAAACTATGCCAACCTTTATTCTTATTCTAGCTAGTAACTCAACAGAAAATTCACAGTGATGTTGCATTTTGGCATGCATCACCTCAGAGGCTCAGCCCCCGCAAGACCTGGAGCTATAAAAGTGTCAGTTGGAAGTGGCCAAATAATGGGACCCTCTCAGTGTTGTGGTGTCACTGTTACTGAAGAAGACAGGCAAACGGGAGGGCTTAGCTTGTGCCTTGACTGGCATTGCATGACATTCTGAACTTGTACTTTTTGTTTATTTGTGGGCCCCAAAAGGAAATCAATCAATCTGGGCTAAGAGATTCAGAGATTTGAGGTGGGTAGCAATTTTAGCATGACTCATAACACTTCAGAAAATCAGCTTGCCAAGAAGATGTGCTTCTGAGAAGCTGTGAAGTACCTGGGTTCGAGGTACAGCTGGAAGAGAAGTCATTTTGACCGAAGAGCTCGTAGCAGCCCAGCTCACGCCTTTTGGTGATGGCATTGGGGAAGAATCATCGGTATTGATCATCTTCAGGCCCTTTTAGCCAGAGCTCTTGCACTGTGCATGTCACCTTCAGCTCCTTGTTGCTGCAGAGGCCTGGGATAAGCACAGAAGTAAAGGCAAATACCAAGGTGAAGACGGAAGGAGAGGAATAGCCAGCTGTCCACAGAGCATCAGTAAGTGATTGTCCTGGATGTAAACCCAGGGATAACAGTTTAGGGTTTGATAGTTCAGAAGTGGAGTGCTTGGAATGAGCACATCTTAACATTTTATAGAAAATTAAATGTTTTGAGAAGCATTTGTGATATTTTTCACCAGTTTTGTGATGTTTAAGGGAGATTAATTTTGTTATTAGCAGGTTTGCACGTTTGTGCAGTTATATTGTAACTTTTATGCATAGAGATACATAGCAGGAAACTTGGTTAAAATATCATGGGATGTTTGCAGCTGAAGTTTTCAGAATTTATCTGCATTTTAATGGACTGATCTAGTTTTCTTAATTCAAAAGAACAGTCCCTCTAGACATAAGCTGTCCTCATCATTTCTCTGAAGGAAAGATGATTAGTCTTTATTTGCAGTTGTTTCTCTTGACTGGTGGAGGATACCAGATCTTGTTTTTATCTTATTTTGTCAGCAAGGAGTAAGTACCAAACCAGATGCTACTTTTGCTCCTTTGCTACTGGCAGCTGCCCTGCTCTACTACTGGACCTACTGCCCTGCCATTTTCCCTAAACCTGCATGAATGTCTTGAATTCCTTCATCCTCTCTCACCACTGTCGTCCTTGCAATGATTGTCCTCTTGCTGTTCAAGTGCTGTGGTGCTGAGCACAGGGGCTGAGGGCAGGGAGATTTTCCTTTCTGTACTTTGCCTGTGGTCTAGTAAGTATCTGTGGGATGGAGGCAGAGCAATTGCAGGAGAAAATACAGGAGTTGGCACAGAGGGAGGGAGAAGAGAGGAGAGGTCGTAAAAAGTGACAGAGGCTCAGAGCTATTTTATAGTAGAAACGAAGATGGAGGATAAAAATCTAACGACTGAAGGAGACTCCTTTCCTAATCATGAAGTTTGGCACAGAATTACACATTTTCACTACTGCTCTGCTGCCTGAAAAATAGCTCTGAGCCCCAGGCTTTTCATGAGTACTGTCTCGGATTGGTCACTGCTGAGGATAAAGGTCTGCCGCTGCTGGGAAATGCTCTACTATTTCAGGTGGCAATATCTGTGACATGGCTCGAGGTCACCTAATCCTACCAGAAGCCTTTTGATGAATACTATAGGGATCAACATGATTCCACATGTTAGAGCAGGTATATTTTTTTGGTGACTGTTCTCTCCCTCCCCAGGTATAAAACTATACCTTACACCCAATGTCCAAGAAATGATCGAGTTTGTACTTATTCTGAGGGGAAGAGTATGTGATAACTCAAGCAAAGCTGTAATGCATAGGTGCAGAGAGGATGAATTCAGGTTGCTCAAGCTTTCTGCCTTTTCCTCAAATTCATCTGATGCAGTATAATTGTCTGATAATAACCACAAGCTCAGATGTGAGTGTCTGCACACCCCAGAACAAATGCCCGTACGTCAGTCTTCACAGCAAAGTCCTGAAGGCAAAACAGCAATAATTGCATGAAGTGCAAAGTAAACATACTTCATTAGAAAAAAGAAAATTACAGATTAGCATCAGTATTCTTTTTCCCTCTGCTTGTCTGTCATCCACACCCGCAGTCTGAAATATCTGTATTTCTTGAGTGTGGTACATTTCCTACAGCAGGAAAAGTTCTGGAGGGGTTTGGTGTCAGGTGACACAATTACACCTTCTTCTGCTGCTTGGCTCTTGTGAACTGCACCTGTACGTTTGCAGTACCAGACTGCAGTTTCCAACTCCTCCTGCACACAGCCCCAGTTTAAAAGAGTCCACATTTAGTATCAGCAGACTAAGCTGAGCACCATCATTGTCAGGTACAATTTGATATTACACTGGCACTTGTGAGTTCGGATTTTTTGCTTCCTTTCCCCTCCAACATGAAGAAATGGCTTTGCTTTTTAGCTGACATCTTTCACATCTGGGGATTAGCAGAAGCCAGCTGTGTGTCAGGCATCCTCTGCTGGTAAGGCAGCCGCTGCACAAACTGCTGGCCTGAAACAGGTTAAATGGCAATCGGGAGCTTTCTTAATGAGAGCTGCATCTAATGCCTCGCCTCTCTCCCAGATTCGCCTCCTCAGGGCTCAGATGGGAGTTACAGCTAAAAGCAGCACAGATACCCAAGGAAGACCGTGGGGTAGGCATTGGCTGGAGGCTGACAGGGTTTAAGTGATCACCTGCCGTTGAATTGAGACTCGGATGGGAAGTAGGAAGTGCTGTGCTCATGCTTCCTGTATAAATAAATGCAGCTTTCCCACAGCTACTGCATGCGGGCTCTGACGTGCTTTTAAGATATAATGGCAGCACGCTCCTAATAGCAGGGAGGGGGTGATTTATCAGAGCGGTGAAGGGGCTGGGAGACAAGTCCTGCTGCAGTCCAAAAAAGTGTACAGCTGTCAGATAGCCGGGGAGAAGGGAAGGGCGTGTGGGAGCGATCTGCCTCTCGGCTCCTGGATGTGAGCTTCAGGCAGGGCTCTGTGGCATCGTGGTTCTTCAGAAGGCTGGAGTCTGTGCACAGCTACTGAAAAGTCACACAGCTGGCAGGGAACACTACTCTCCTTCCAAGGTATGTTGGAATACAGCTTTCTGTCTGTTCTTTTTTGCTTAAAAGCAAAGGACACCCTGAAAACAACAGAATGCCAGTATTTGCTTCTGATGGAAAAAAGTAGAAAAGACTTATAAAAAAAAAAAAAGAACAACAACAAAAAAGAACTAGAATGATTAAGGAGTTAAATGTTATTTGTTGTTTGGTTAAAATCAAACTGTGTGGTGCTTAGAGCTGAGGCAAAAGGAAATCTTGGTGTTCCAACTATTAAAGGCATGGAAAATTAAATAGGCATCAGGTACTTCCCAGAAGGGTGAGATTACTTTTGTCAGCATAACTTTTAAAGAAATAGCTGCATGGAGTGTTTGAAAATGCTGCAGTATTAGGACATACCTGTGTGGAAAGCAGTTGCTAAGATGGCATTCTGTCAGTCGTATTTCTGTTTTAGTTTAAATACAAGAACTCTGTTCACACTGAAAACACATTTGATGAAGTCAGAGGGAGAGCCTAAGTTTAAAATGCAGAGATTTCCTCCTGGTTTAAAGGCATTTCTTCTGGCACAGTCTTCTACAGCTGGTATTGGGAAGGAAAAATATGCTGATTTGTGTTTTAAGTGTTAATGGGTGCTCATTATCTCTTCAGGGGTTAGGGTTGTGTGGTTTATGTAAGCACGTACAAAATATACAATATGTTTTCTAGTTTGCATTTCTTGATTTTTTACACTAAAACCAGAAAACTGCATGTACTGGTATACTTGCACTGCTTTCTCAGCAGAAGGCTTTATTAGTACACAGCTGCTTCAGTAATGAAGATGTTTCAGTCTGGCTTATTATCAAGCTCTGTATTTTCTCTAATGCAAAGGCATTCTGCTTCCTAACTGTATTCGGTGATATCCAATATCTTCCTTCAGAGAGCACTGCAAGTAGTAAAATATTTAGGATGACTGTAGTTAAGGAAGCATTGCAAGGCAACTTCCCATCCTCTTGGTAAGACAGTGAATGCTTTTAAGAAGTAAATTTTATCAGAGCTAACCAGCAGTGACTGAAATACCCCCGTGCAGCTTTCCGACTGACTGAACAGGCACAGCAACATGATATGTTTGGCTACCCCCAGCCTGAAGGGCAAGGGGTCTCGGTTAAGGGCAAACACTGGGTTGAGGATACCGGTATTTCTGGAAACAGAAAGTTTCCAAATCCTGTCCTTAAATATTTTCCAAACCAAATAAATATCTTGACCTGATTCTTGTCCTGTTTAGAACTTGTCTGTGCCTGAATGGGAGTGGGTGTATGGGTTGTTGTCACAGCATGGAAGTGGCTGAAACCCTTCCCTCAGTGATCATTGAAAAAAAAAAAGATAAAATATATAGCATGTTGATAAGGGGATGGCTGCAATTATACTACTGAAAGTAATGCTTTAGAACTTAGATTGAGAGGAGTGTGTTTGCAGAGTGTCTGAAGCTGTGGTAAAATGAGAAGTAGTCCTTCAAAATAAACTGAACCTATCCTGGAACCAAGCCAGTATGATGAGAATCGGACTCCTTTTCCCCTCCATCTGGTAGGGATATTTAACACAAAGTGCTCTCTGCTCATACAATGACACAGAAATCTCCCTACACTTCATGTAGGAATAGCATTTGGCAACCTGCTATATAGTTCTCTGTTCCCCATGCTAAACTACATCCAGAGTGCTCCTCTTTCCCACAGATGGTGACATTTTGGCAACTATGTTTTTGTGGCAGTATACTTTGGAGCAAAAGGTAATCCTATAAATAGCAAACAGTATGGAGTTGTTTCTCTCTATGGAGGTTCTTGGATTACACTGTATTCTCCAAGTGCTTCATAAGCTTTGTAGACACAAATAAACAGCACAGAAGGGGTTAGCTGGCCTTTCTCTTCTGGTGGAGGAGGAAGGTATGCACTTGTCCTTATTGTCATCTTCAGTTTGAAATGCAAATGTGAGAGGAGAAGCAGCACCACTTTACAGGGGTACAAGCAGGCCTAATACTTAATCTGGTTCCCAGGTCACCAGTGTGCCTCTGATAGTATCTACAGTACAACTCTGAGTCCTGCTCCTGCGGTCTGCCCTGGCCAGACCTTTCAGTGACTTTCAGTGGTGACACCCACTGGAGTGTATTGCTTTGATACGTAGCTCAAGAGGGCTGCTGTAGACAATCTGTGCCTACTGAGTGGGGAGTCTTCTTGAATGTGTCTGAAGCTACACAAGTTGCCTATAGCCTGTACATATCAGATCCATAAATATCTCCTGAGCTAGTAGTACTGTGACATCTGAGACCATAATTACAGCTCTGAGCACATAGATGTCACAAGCACACGTGAACAAAATACTGTGGCAGGCTGCCAGCGTCGCTGTGAACCGAGTCCACCGGACCTCCTTGCACATACCGAAACAGACATTGCCTTCAGCTTCACGAGGCTGAAAGCGGTTCTGGACCTGTCCTCTTCCTCTGTGTGCTCACAAGGAGGTGGGTACAGTTCCCTCTGGCTTTCCCATGCCAAAGCCCAGCCCCGTGTAATTTCACAAGATCTCTTCATTACCCAACAGCCAGGAATAACCTTAAGTTTGTTCCATCTCAGAAGTAATCTCCTTTTTGTTTGTTGAGGGAAACATTGAACCAAACGCGAAAGAACAGATCCTGAGGGAGTGATGGCAGCCATGTGTTTTGTACTTCTGCAGAAGCTCAGCCCAGCTCCAGAGCTAGACTATGAGCCTTCTCACTCCATAGAGACAAGTACAGGTCTGAGGCCCATTGTACACTGCAAATTTACCCAGTCTTGGACAAATATTTACAGAGATGCTTGTGCCAAATAACTTTGTGCTGATCAGTAAGAAAATAGTGTTCAGTAATCTTTATCTGTGTCTCTTGTAAATGGTTTCAGCTCAGTGGGAACTGTGTGGGCATTAAATTTATAAAGCAGATCATTGCTAGCAGATACTAAAACACTCATTAAAAAAAAAGTATCTCAAATTATAAAGGAGCATATCTTTCACTTCCTGCTGAAGTGGGACTTTTCCAACTCCTAGTCTTCCAGGGAGGCACAGAGGTGCTGAGAGGAAATTTCTAGGCTTGAGAGCATGACCAGATTAACTGCATTGCAAACACACTTTCAAATAAAAAAATAGCTACATAAAACACATTTTGTTGATGCAGTTTCGTAAATCTTTGCGCGTGTGTTGATACTTGCACACAATGACATGTGTTCCTGGTTTCTGGTTCCTCTTACTCTCCTTTAATGAAGAAAAAAAGAAATTGTGGGTTGCCCGAGAACTGGGTGGGTATTTTAACTGTATTTCTAGGGGAATCTGTTCAGCCTCCAAAGGAAAATCCATAATTCATAAATAGAAATGCCATCAGCTTGCCTTATTCTGTGACTGCCCTTGGTGCCTGCAAGTACAGTTTTGACTTCATTGGAGTTTGATCTGCTTGACTCCAGGACTTGCATGCATCCCTGTGCCTCATGTTTCCTAGTGGGCCAGTATCTCTGGAGTCCCACAGCCAGCCAGCACCATCCACAGAGATATGGACCATATGAATTTGGCTCATAGCTACAGAAAGGTTAACCTCCTTGAAGTAAGACAGTCTCAGACGTGCTGTAGTCAAGGGATCTGTTAGTATAAATTAAGTTTATATAAAACCTAACAGACTTCAAAGACCATAAATAAGGGTGAGTCAGAGTGGGGCTACTGTGTGTTTCCGGAATTGGGACTTGATAAGATGTACTTTTTGATGTAGGTCTCGAACTGTTACCAGTGAAAATGGTGAATTCAAGACACAATGTTTGTGTTGGAAATATACAGCCAGCATATTGCTGTGCAAAAGTCCCTGGTAGAACACATCCCCTGCACAGGGTTTCTTCCTATGGGCTAGAGCTTGTAGACACAACTGCCACGGAGAATTGTTCTACCTGCTTTTTCTCTGAAAGAAAGTCAAGAGCAGCTGATTAGGAGACAAACAATACAAAATTACTTTTACTAGGAGGAAAAACCCATTATTTTTATGTCCTGCTCATGTTTCTCCCTTTTAGCTGAGAATGTCAGTATTTGTGTCTATTGCAAGCTTTTTTGCCTTTCACTTTGCTGTAATAGTGAGGAGAGGAGGGAAAGTACAAGACATGAGTCATTACTCAAAGAGTGGACGCTGTCTGAGTGTCTGACAGAAGCTTTGATATTCATGGTTGGTTATACAAACTATTTTATCTTCAGACTGCTGGGTAATAAATGTGCAGAACTGAAAACCTTTATGTGCTGTGTATGTTTGCAGAACGGAAAACCCATTGCCACAGAAGACCTGTACCTCTGTCTGAAGCGAGTCCTTCAAAGCTGCCTCAACGCTTTTATGCACTATGTGCCACTGTGGCTTAGGGGTGAATTCCTTGCTTGTGTGTATATAGTTGCAAATAATTGAAAATTGCATTCTCTAAACCCCTGTGCACATAGAAGGAAACACACATTTAAAGACAACTAGTATATAGACTAACCATTTGCATGCAAGGAAAATTCCAGGATTAGGTAGAAGCTGTGATGTGCAGGCTGGCACCAGTTATGTCAGAGCAGTAGATGGGAAAGTTTGTGTGTTCTGCCTGTGCTTAGTTTTGGAAGCATTCTGATGGGTGGAGGTGGGGAGATGTTGAAGGAAAACAAGCTGGCCTTTCCTCCTTCAAAAACAGAAGGTTACAGAGATGTAGTCGGGGGAAAACTGGATGATCCTGGGGGTTATTTACCTTTGCGCTCGCTTGAAGCTTTTTCACAGCAGCGGACCCCCAGGTAACCACTGGTGCTGGAACCCTTCCCAGTGGGGTTTCCCCATCACAGGGCTAAGATAACATCCACTGGGCCAGCAATAAATTGCTTGATGAAGCTTTGCACAATGAGGAGGATGCAATCTTGCACTCCCTGACCTCTTCACAGTTGCACCAATTTGTTCAGTGGTGGGGAATCTCCATCACAGTCTCCGGAGAGGATCTGTGGGAAAGACAGTCATGTCCTTTTCCTGGAGTGGAGTAAACCCCACATACATATATA
>VXBZ01004240.1:144737-208300 GCA_013399135.1 Heliornis fulica
TATATAATTTATCCAGTTCTACTTTAAAGGACGTGTTTTTTGGATTGGTCAGTGTTTTCATTGCAAATACCCAAGCAGTGTACATGGCTCAACCAGTTTCAACCACCTTGTTGACCTGGCTTCCCAGATTGTGGGAGGATGGGCCAACAAATGTAGGGAACATGCAGTTGTGGGGAGAGGAACAGAGGAGTGAAGAATTCTTGGTGTAGCAACTTTTCCCAATTCCTTAACAGCAAGGACAAAATGCCTAGTTGAGGAGCATTGCATGTTGTAGTCATAATTAAAAGACCAGCTAGCAGAAAGATTTCTTTAGAAATGTTTATGTAAGATTGTCACCCTATAGCTTAGGCAGTCTGTGAGTTCTGTCAATGCTGTGTTTTCTATAGTGTTTTCTCTGAGTGTTTGGGAGGTGGAGCAGCTTCCTTCAAACTGCTCCTAGTTGCCTACCTTAGCACACTTAAGTGGGTCCCCTGGAGCCATTGGAAAGACTCCTGTTGGCAGGGTTTCAACGTCTTGGCTAAGATCGTATAGACACTTGCCAGTTGTTAACAGATACTAAGACTCTTGAGGTTGAAATCTTGTATGTTTACAGGCTGATGTTCTCCCTTGAAATTATTTCTGTGATGAAGGTTGAAAGGTGAAGTTGGAGTGTGAGAACGGTGAATGCAAACCTCTAACTGCATCTCTGCTTTATTATGTCTTTATTATGTCTCATAATACCACCTGGGTTTCTATATAGTTGCATGGAGGCCCTGAGACTATCTTCCCTGTGCTTGACACTGTACAGGCAAAAACCTTCTTGTGAGTGCCCAGAGGAGGTGGGTGAAGAAAACCGTGTGGGAGAGGGTAGAGCAGCAGTGAGGCAACATTGCACCATGTAATAGTGCCATCAGCTGAGCTGCTGCAATGCTTTTTGACTCAAGTTTAAGAAAATGACATATTTGTCCTGCCTACTTAATAAGATGCAGAGCAAAATAGATCATGCTTTGTTAAAAATATTTATAAAAGTGGGAATATAGTGTAGATTTAAAAATATGTAGCTGTTAGACAGGACCATTAGCCTAATTGTAGTTGAAGCTATTGTTATTCCAGCATAGTTTGAGACTTCTAGCGTGTATGCGGAGCCTATCAGAGAGGTTAGAGGTGCCCCAGATTCACATCCTGATTGATGGGGCTGGCACCATGGCCCTTCTTCATGCTGGGGCAGCAGGCAATGCAGGAGGAATCGGGGACAGCAGAGCTCCTCTTGAGAGCTGTGTCCCAGCATGCTGGTCTCATTGCTCGTGCCATGCATAGGCTAGAAAAGAGGGAGAGTGAATATAGACTCTGAGAGAAGCTCAGCCAGTTGGTTGTTACTGGAATTTACTTCTCTCTTTTGCCTCTGCTGATCTGGCCAGAGCTGGACTTGTTCAGCATTAAGTCCTTTCCTCACCTCTGGTTGCAGCTGACTTTGGTGGGGCTCATTCAGGAATGGGCAGAGGAGTGGTTTAGGGATACACTCCAGTTACTTTAATAACCTGCCACCAGAAGCAGTAGTAGTTACTTCGGTAAATGCAAGTGCTTAGTTTCAAAACTGCTTTTGTCCTGGCCCAAACCTCTGCCCTTGCTTCTTAATGACTGCATTGTTTCTTGTCAAACTCCAATATAGTGTATATTGGAGTATAGCATAGCAGAGCATAGCAGAGCATAGCATAGTCAGTAGCTATTCATGCTTCCTTAATGGAAAATAGAGATAGTGACTTTCCTGAAGTCTGTTTTTCAGATTTGACTCCCAGTCACTGAATGTCATTATAAAGCTTGAAAGGTGCCCCTGGGTCGTGTGTCCCCACAGCTTTCAAAGTCATTGAGAAGTATTTGGATCAAGGGCAGTTTTCAACATCTTACCTGTTTTATCTTGGTTACTCTGAAAGGTTTCTTTCTTCTGTGATAATGGGCAGCCTATTTGACTGCAAGATTAGGTAGGGGAAAATTAAAACATTATTAGTTTTAGTCACTGAGCAGTCACACAAAAATTGTTGTAAAAGGAAAAATAACCTTATTCTTTGGTTCCTGTTTATGTAAATCTGAAGTTGTGTGAAATTGCTTTGTGATACCTGTAGTGAACAAAGATTGTAGGACCATAATCTCCCAAGTTTATTGTTTTCCTGGCCTGACAGAGATATTAAAGGTATCATCTTATTGCAAGCACTGAAAAAAAATTATCAGATCACTCTTCTAAAAATAAATACTTAAATATGTGTTATTTTTTTTAAGTAGAAGGTGTTCAGTAAATTCTTTTACTATCTGGGTTTTTTGCAGAATTGGCTGGAGGATCAGTTTCATTATTTCAGTTGTCTTTGGCATCTGGTAAACCCCGTGTGCTTTCCTTGACCTTACAAAGTCTCTTGCGGTCCCTTCCAAGGCCTGGCTTTGTGACACGTCTCCGCTCACCTTGACGTGCTTGGCCTTGCTGTCAGGATGCTGCTTGCTCCAAACACAGCATCGGCTGCTCTGAAAAAGGAGCCATCTCCAGCCACAGGAACCTGACAGCCCAGCACATTTAGTGTAGTAGAAAACTACACACTGTGAACCATAAAGTTGGTCTCTCTTTTAAATAATGTTTAAATAATGTTCCATTGTCTTTAATAAATGCCAGTTTACAAATATTTTCTAAAAATCCTTGATGTTGAGACAGGCCAATGTCACAAATATCTTCTGAACACGCCCTGTTGAAACTGTAAACATTTCAGCTCAAGGAGTTAACATATCCCAAGGTTTTGTTATCTGATTAACAAAAATAAACAGTTTTTGTGTGTCAAAGGCAAATTGTTACATCTGGCTTCCTGTTCCTGGCTCCGCTTGAGACAGTGAGCCAAGCTTCCAACCCGTTTGACCTCTCAAAAGCTCAATTACTCTTTACTTACTAAATGTTGCAGTTACCAGAAGCCTTCGTGTGGTCAGAAAGGCAGACCTGTCATTTGCTTTTGTCATTAATGTCACGAAGAGTGTGTTTTTATTTAATAGTGGTATATTACCTCTTGTCAACAGGAAGTTAAAAGTAAAGTGCACCAAACAAGTTTGGGTGGAAATTCCTTGCAGCTTAGCATTAGCAGATGTTGCATAGTGTCATTAGGAATAGGGGCTGTTATTTAGATAAGCTTTAGGGCCTAATCTTACACCTGGTAAGCAATGCTTGGAATTCCACTTGGTGTAATTTTCTTGTTTCAATGTGTTTTGAGTACAAATATTTGGAACAATGATGCCAAAATATGCAAGCTCTGTTGTCTGTCTGCACTTTCCCTGTTGCACTGGAGCCGATCAGCTGCTTTTAGCTCCGTGCCTGCCAGGGTGAACACAGAACTTCAGGGGAATCCTGCTACTGACCGCCTGCGGGACCAGGTGCATCACCGTGGCCTGCAGCCTGTGGCTGGCACCATCATGCTGCTCAGGTGTAGTGAGTTTGGTACATCTGGGTCATCCCAAACTTGATGCCCACAGCCCTGCCTAGGACCTGCTTCCAGCAGGTCTGGTATTGGGAGCTGTCCAACCTGCCAGTGTTGACAGAGCTGTATCCTGAACTTTGATATGTCCTAGTTCAAGCACAGTTCCATCAGAACTGAGGGAAGGTGATGGCATCTGGGATACAATGGTCTGACCTCTTCCCATGCAGAAGGGCTTACTCCCATCCTCATGGATTCAGTGAACACTGCTATTGTGTGGCTCCTGTCAGTACTGAAGAGACACAAAGATCATGTTTTGATTATGCATTTCAGTTTAGTATCAGGTTGCATTCTTTCTTTTTCAGACTTTATTTTTTGTTGTTTTTAAGGGACAAGAAAAGCTTTTCCTAGCTGCCTGCCAGCCAGTAGCAACATTTATTGTACTTATTAGATTCCCTCAGATTTCCTCTTTTGGGACTTTGTGGCTTTTTAGGAGTGACAGGATGAAAAGTCCACTTTTATTCCCCTTGCTGTCCTAAAGGTGTTGTGGTTCAGCTGGTAGCTGAGCACCACATGCTGCTCACTCCCTCCCTCCCACAGGATGGGCAAAAGCAAACTTCATAGGTTGGGACAAGGGCAGTTTACTGGGACAGCAGAGGGAGGGAGAAGTAACAGAAGCAGGACTTTATAGCAAATATACAAATACATACTGGTGACACACAATGCTGTTCCTCACCAAACCTCACAACTCAGACCATTCAGCTCAGATCATGTCCCCAGGTCATGCAACCTGGAGCCACATGCTCTTCCCCCGCCAGCTCCCCCCTTTATGCTGAGCACAATGACATTGGCATGGAATGTTCTCTTTGGCCAGTTTGGGGCACCTGTCCTGGCCCTGTCCCCTCCCAGAAAGCTGGGTGCTCTCACCTTCTCGTTAGCAGGGCAGCATGAGGAGCTGAGAAATCCCTGACTGTTTGGCAACAACTAAAAACATGGTGGGGATATCAGCACTGCTCTCATCCTAACTCCAAACATGGCACTCCACCAGCAGCTAGAAAGCGAACCAACTATCCTAGCCGAAACCAGGACACAGGGAAACACCTAAAGGATTCCCACAGTTGCAGAGAGTCACACCTGTTCTGGGTGGAAAAAAAAAGTGCTATGTTATTTTCAGTTAATATCAGTGGTTGTCTTGCAGAAGAACTCCTTGAGGACATGTTGGTGTAGGGCTGCTGGAAGTTATTGTGAAGAACTGGTGTTCTTAAATCTCAAAGTTATTCATGCCTCACAGTATTACAGTACAGTAGAGATACTACCCAACAAATACACTCTCAAAGACTTGTGGAGACTGATTGACATGTGCCTTGATGATGTTTTGATTTATTGGAATGATTTGAAATTATTGGGTGCATTTGAGATTTGAGAAGTTGTTCAGTGTGTGTTTTAGATGTCCTGAAGAGCTGATATAAAAATGCCTGTCAGGAAGCTGGTTGAGACTCTCAATTAGTGCAATCTAGCCCATACAATTTTTTTTTTTTTTAATTGTGCAAGAGACTTCCCACTCATGACATTCCTTTCAAAGTATTTGATATATTTATTTTTTGGTTTCTAGAATGGTATGAAAATACTCCATACAGCCAGTGCTTCTCAAACAGCAGCTCAAGGGCTCTTTTTTTTTTTTTTTTCCCAGGCACTCTAATGAAAACAAGTACAAGAAATTGCCTTCGGTGTGTTCTCATGTACCAGACAGCAGGATTATTTAGGCTGCTTGTTCTCTGAACAAATTTTCTTAAAATAAAAATTTTATAGTGCAGAAAGCTGTTGTGTGATATTAAACACCTGACTCTACTTAAGCCCTACTCAAAGAGAACTGATACTGAAATACTTTTATACTCTCTAATACTTCAGCCCGGTAGCATACGATGGTCATCTAGAAATGGGTTTTCCTTGTACATGCATGTAGTCAAGTCGTTGGCTCACTTGCTTTATTAAGGCACAGTAAATCTGAGTAAATTAAAAATGTATTGAAAATTAGACCTTCTATTTGTGACACCACAGTTTCAGAAAATGTAAGTGCTTGGTTAACTTGTTAATAATCTCTTTGCAATGAAGCAAAATATTCAGTCTTTGATACACAGGAGCACCTAAACATATGATTAAATGTCCTTCTGGAAGATGAAGGCTTTCCTGGATGTGAGCTTTAATCACATGGTTTACATCCCAACTGGATCACTTGACAGGTAATGCTGTATGGACTAGATAGGTAGCTCTGTGCAGGCAGTGCGTATCAGAAGAAGGAGAAATTGATGCATTGTGGTTGAGCAGTCAGTCTGTTAGACCACATGCATCCTAGTACTCTTGGTTCAAAGCAATTCTCTGTGCAGAGCTGTTGACTTTAAAAAAGCTGCCTTAGAAGTGAATTTTGAGTAACATTCTCTGAGGAGTGGTGGAACAGCTAAGGACTTGTAACCAAAACTGGTAATGATGGGGTTTTACTGCAGTTGATAGAAATGTGAGTTTCTGACAGCTGTCTCCACGTGTCCTGATTTCATAGTGCAATCTACATCTTCTGTGACCTGACCCCATTATCTTAATATCACCAATATTTCAAAAATCTTTCTATCATTACTCTTTTTCTCAGAGGACCTAGTTTTTAGCATTGATTTTGAATGCTTGTATTATTCAGGTAGGTTTTTTTTTTCTTGTATTTTATTATTAAAAAGGGAACCTTAGTTACAGGAAACAACAGAAGCCTGAGTTGAACAATGTCAAAACAGGTTTTTATCTGGCATTGAAGTAATTCTGTAATGGGTGGAGTACTTAAAAAAATCTCTAGGGCATGAGCAACGATTACAGTGCTTGCAAATATTTCTTCAGGGAAGTTCGGTGAATACCTGGCACACTAAGTAGCAGCTTAGCACAGGTGAGTCCTTTCATTTTCATATCAAAATAGGTTTTGTAAAGCGGCAAAGCACTATATAATGTGTTAGACCCACATGTGATCTTAAACCTAACCCCAGCCTCTTTGTGTTCCTACCATGTATGCAAGCCCCTGGGGGCTGGCTTATGGCAATCCCGGGAGTTCTGGGGCAGCAGGGGACTGTCAGGGCTCACCCTGCCCCACAGGTTGGCTCAGGCACATGCCAGCCCACAGGAAAAACACATGAAAGACCCTTTTAATTTCATTAATGTTTCCTGGAGCAATGTGTCTCGTGTTTATGTTTCTTGACTTCCTTTAAACTCTGAGTTCAGCTATAAGCATACATCTCTACTAACTTCAGCAGAACTGTTTGTAAACACAGGGGTTGAAGTAGCTACTCCAGAAACGCCACAGTTGCTATTGGATGCAGCGTGTGAAAAATAAAAGGACGACTTACAGTGCTGAATATAATCCATTCATTCTCTTCCAGCTTCAGGGGAGAAGGCTTTCATGATTTTATGTGATGTTTCTAAGTGGTGAAAGTTACATTCAGACATGACTTTTAAAATGACTTTTAGCCAAGTACAGTGACTTCATTGCAGGCACATGGACAATGTCCCACTAGTGTGGCAGCTCAGGAGACTGCCTGGTTTGTTTGCACTATCACAGAGTAACTTTTGTTCTTGGGGACAGGTTTGAGGCACCTGATCAGAGTCAGGTGGTGGTTATAAGGGATGTTACATGCTCACAGGCAAAGTTTCAGCTGTAAGTTGCATCAATTTTTAACATCTCTGTGGAGCTGTGGTGGCTTGACCTTGGCCAGCTGAGAGACACCCACTCAGCTGCTCCCTCACTCCCACTTCAGGGAGTTAATAGTTTCCACTTGAGGACACTAATATAATGGTTTGCAACTAGGTACCTGTCTAGAAGCAGGCACAGCAGATATTCACTGTTAGGATTTTGTTTGCAAAGCCAGACACAGGATGCCATGGTGTCAGGAGGCCCTGAAGGCAGGCAAGCTCTGTAGTCCTTCCTCCAGTGCTTTTGTAGCCTTTTTCATATTTTGTTCAGAATCTCCACTGCTTTTTCGTTAGTGTTACTGCCTGCACTTATCCTTCCCACCACCCTCAAGCTCTTTCTCTTCCTGCTTTGAGCCTGCTCTAATGTTTTCTTGCTGATAGTGTTGAGACATTTCAGTGCCATGCGAAAGCACAAAGTTTTATCTCCTCCTAGAGACAAAGCAAAAGTGTCCTCAGGCAGATGAACGAAATGGAAATGTTGAGAGGCTCAGCAAACTGTGGTCCTGGTGACTGTGCAGTTTACACCCTCCTAGGGCTGACCCCAGATAGCTTGCTCACATTCATTACAGCTTTCTGGTCCTGCCTTATCCTATGGCATCAACGCCACTTGTGTCAGGGCCAGGGGAGGATGTGTCTTCCCAACAGTTCTTCTTCCTTACGAACCGGGCAGAACACAATTTGAGGAAATACGTCCTATTTCCTGGTAATTCTGTGCAACATAAAAGGAGTGTGATCTGTGCATGTGTGTGTGCGTGTACGTGACTGACAGAAGTAGGTAAAAATCCTCAGATCCCTTACAGCTCATGAGTGTGTGTATACATACTGGGGACAGCTTGGCGCTTCCTTGCCACCGACTCAGGCTGGAGCAGAATTTAGTCTAGCATTTGCCTTCAGGTCAGAGTGTCCTTGAGGTGTGTTCAGCCTTATTCCACACATCTCATGGAGCCTGTATTGCTGTTCAGTGGAGGTTTTTGTGAGGAGTTAGGTGCTGTATTCCTGTTTCAGTGGTATGCTTCTTGCTTTGTTTGGGATTCTGTCCTAAATGGATCATTTGTGATTGTGAGCATGAAAGGGTAGATCTTGGTGCTTAGAACTGTATTTTATTTAAACAAGGTTCATTTGTTTTCAGGGACTTTAGTTTTACCTTTGTTTCTGGTCACTTCTATTAATATAACCAAATATGGCATGATCTTTTCTCTTTGTCCACAACACATTCTTAGGTGACTCCCTCTTGCCCTGCACAGCACATACATCCAAAGTGTTTTGTTTTCAACCTAAACTGTTGGCAACTCACATGTAATTACAGTAGGAATTTTAATCCACTGTAAACAGAACTGATGGATGTATAATTAACTAATGACAGTCTGTGGAACTAAGCCTAGCAAAGTGAAAGCCAAAAACATTTGGAGCAACTGAGGTGGAACTTCATGGCTTCTCTGCTGCACATGGAAAAGTCAGGGTATTAAAGTGGAGGAGACGGTTTGAGAGCTTGGGAGGGGACAATGAGTCTTGAAGTGCCGGGAAAGAGTAGGATGAGGAGTAGAGGGTGAGAATACAAGGAAGACACGTGCCTTTATCTCCCCATGGTTTTCACCATCTGATCTGATGATGGAAATGAACGTACTTCACAGGCCTGATTCCTCTTCAGAGCCCAGTTGCCGTTGGATGGGGCTACCCTCTGCCATAAGAATTAACTCTTCCTCCTGCATGCTTCCCTTGGCAGCAAGAGCAGAAATCACAATTCTGGTGGTCAGCAGCAGAGACCAGCTGCTTGGGTGGCTCAGAGAAAAGGAGCAGGCCATGCAGGCCATGCAACCTCTCGCTCTGACAGGCTGGTTTTCAGGTACTAACAGAATGGCTTTGCCACTGCCAGCCCGGCCTGTTGGTAGCCACAGTGCCTCCTCCATGCAACGTTGTCGCAGCTCAGTGTCTTCCATTTGCTTCGTTTGCTGAATCCCAGTGGGGCTAATGAGGCTGTGGTGAGATGAGCCAGCCTAGACTGTGCAGGAGCTGGATTCTCTGGTCTGCCAGGTTTGCTTGGTGGTATCTGCTGGAGATTTCCATAGGGTGCTCTTCATGTCCTGGTTTGAATCTCAGCAACGCTCTGGTACCTTGGTGTGAGGGAACGAGTGGGAGCAGGGGATAGGGAGCAAAACTGACTTTAACCTATGAACACTCTTCAGGGACTAGGATATCATGAGTCCCCACAGCCTTCTGACTGGGCCATCGGGTTGCTACTAGGGCAAAGCAGCTTACCATCAGCCTGCTCTTCACTGTGGCAAGCTGTCTTGCTATCACACTAAGAGCCAGATATAGTCATCTAAAATTAGCCCCTAGCTCTAAACTTCAGTTGTACACCTGAGTCTTTCTATTTCTGCCTTAATAAAAGTATGCAGGGTCATAAACCCTTTGGTTATAAAAAGCACACTGATTTTGGAAACAGCTGTATCCATTTTGCATCCAGTCCCACATCCTGAAATATGCCTACTTATTCTTTTTTACATCCCTCCTCTGAACATTGCTACCTTTTACCATGCAAATGAAGAAATATCAGATCCACTCAGCATGGTGTCAGTAGCTTACCTGTACAGATGCAGCTGCTTGAAAAGCATACCTGAGTAAATGTGTTACAGTTCTAAATGCTGAGATAACACATAGCATGTAGTTTTAAATAACAGGTAGTTCTTGATGTGCTGTAGCATTTCCAGTGACTCACTGTTCCCCACCCCCACCCCCTTGCAGTAATTACAGAAGAGCTTTGCAGTTCAGAGGGAGACTTCTTTCCCAGGCTTCTGGCTGTGCTGGAGCTCCAGCTCTGCAGCCATGTGGAGCAAGGTGTGGGGAGCACCATGGTAGCAAGTGTGGACTGTGCCAAGAATAACATGGGCATGGTATTGAACTAGCGTTAGCAAGCCATTAAAGAGAGAGTTTGCTTTGGATTTGTGGCCAGGAATTTGTTGACTGCAATCTTGGCTATGACTCTTACGTCTTTAAAACTGGGTGCTTACAGAAAAGACATCCCAAGGGACACATCTGATGGCTGCTCTCTCAGGTTAGGCTAGGAAACTAACCTGAAACTAAGGAAGTATAACAATTAAAAAGGGGTAAGTGTGCTTCCATATAGATCTGTTGTGGTTTCATGGCTTCTGAAGAGAAAGTGTCTTCCTGCAGACCTGTGGCAACACAGGTCATGAGACTCACGGGACAGGCTGGGGATGGGGCTTGGCCCTGCGTCAGGTTGTGAGGTGGGAGCTGTGGGGCAAAGTTTCCTGTGCGGTGACCCGTCGAGCTCCAGGAGCAGGTACTGCAAGCCAGCACGTCGCGTACGCACTGACCAACCGGCTGCAGCTGGCCTGGTGGCTCTGGGAGCCGCAGAACAGCAGCAGTGATGTGCTGCCAAATGTGACCTGACAGCCCTGCCACGAGGACACTTGGGGCTGCGGGGGAAGCAAGCAGAAGCGGACCAAAGAGCTCGAGTCTCCTGTTTGCCTCGTGAGATGTCAGATCTGACAGGCGCGCGGATGGGTCTGGATTCTTTTTGTGTTCATGCAGCCTCCGTTCGTGGTGCAGCTTTTCAGATGTAGTAGAGCTGCGCCCTTACTTGGTGCTGGTGCAAGCAGCTGTGTGCAGCTGGCCACCTTGTCTCTGAAAGAAATGTGTGTGGAAGTCTACCCACCAGCTAAGGGTATTCAGAAGGAGATCTGTGGACGTTGAGCCAAGTTTCTTGGAGATGGGAATGTATTTTCCACTGCCTTAATTGCTGCACCAAACCTTACTGTCTATTTTGAGGTGAACAAAATCTGAAAATTAGCTTTCTGTTGTTTTAGTGTAGCATGAGGATATTCTCTTTAATTTCTCTTTCAGTATTACTGTGTAAGAATGAAGGTCCTGAAATTTTTTATGGTTTTGTTGCAGTGTTTTCAGATGCTTAGGTCAAAATACATGGCATGTGAGCGTGCTACTTCCATTTATTGCTTCTCAAAGGATAGAAATTTCTTCCTCGAGCACTGCTGTGACATAAATGTCTGATGGAAACAGCATCTCAGCAATTCTGAGCATCTCCCTGTCAAAATGCTACTGCACTTAGTCCATGGTTCACAATCCTCAGTTGGATGCCTAAGAGCATGATGGAATAAATTGAAGAACTGGATGCCAGTGAGTGGGACTGACAAAAGCTACAGACCTGAGCAGGCAACTCCCCGGCACAGTCAGGGGAATGCAGAAAAGAGGGCTGCTTCTGGAATACTCTTACTTCCTTGGATTTAAGCTTCAGGCCCATATGAAGTAGGACATGCAATTTGACACCCTTTCCTGGATTTAGATGACTTTGCCCACCCCTCTTGTGATGGACTGCTAGCTCGATGTCTCAGTGACAACTCACAAAGAGGTTGAAGTTCACGGTACCCACCACTTATTATTACAGGCCAGACATTTGAAGTGCCTGCCTAGGGAGTGGGAATCTGTGCTGGGTGGCCTGGCCTGCCCAGGAGAGCTCCCAAGCCACCACCTGGAATGGAAAGTAGAGGTGGAGAAGTGAAGTGGTTTTGATTTCAGATTGTTGGTTTGTTGGGGTTTTTTTAACATTATCATAAGCGGCCTGACTGAGGTGCTGTGTGCCAACAAGGTGAATGTTCTTGGAAAACCCAACCCAGTTCAGGCCTTTAGGGAAGGCGTGCTCTCAGGTACCTTCTTTGTAAGTTTTGAATGGCTTGCAGTGTGAGATTGGCACCAAGTTGCTAAAGTAGTACAGTTGTGTGTGCAGGTGCTTTTATGGGTCTGACCTGTAAATTCTTAGGTCAGTGAGAAGTGCCTACATGTCCTTTGGGGATGTTTCAGCTCTTGATTTCTCTTTTCAGGCTGAGTGAACCATAAATGAGTGAATGGATTCGGCCGGGAAGGCTTTTCCTCACACCATGACAGCTGAGGAGTCAGAAGCTGGAGAGTTAGCTCTGGAGCCCCTGCTCACCTGCAAGCTATGTCTCTGTGAATATTCTCTGGATAAGATGACCACTCTTCAGGAATGCAGCTGCATCTTTTGTACATCGGTAAGACCTAACAGCACCTTTACGTTAACGGGAGCAGGGCAGTGGGAGATAAAACTGTGAGATGGGGTTGTGTGTCCAGTACCAGAAGCAAATGTTACCTATGCTAATAGATGTTTTCCTAAAGAGCATTTGGTGTTAGTCTTGCCTTTTTTAAAAGACTTATCTGTCATTCTGCTTCTCGTAATTCATAACTAACAGACAATTAATAATAAATCCCAGTAGAAGGTGGGGAATAAATTTGCATCTTGAGGCTGTCAGAGAACATACACAGTCTATATGCAATCTCAGTATTTATTTTTTCTAAAGAAAATTTTGAAATTTCATAGGGTAGCTGTGAGATTTTGTTTCCCCTTTTTTATTTTCTGAGTACTCGGAGACCTCTGAAGTCTTCAATGTAATTTTTAAGGGCAATCAGAAAACCTAAACAAAAATGAACTTTGGCCTATTGAACCTTTGCATCTGCAGTCTGTGCAGCAGAGATGTTGTCCAGGTCATGCATTGCCTGTAGTTGTCAGTGAGGACTTTCTGTCCTGCAAATTCAGATCAAATAAACCTGGTGGAAGTGATAAAGGCAGAGGTTGAGTGAGCTGATAAAAGCCCTACAGATATTAGTACTCTTCTGGTCTCTTTTTCACCATGGGAAAATATATCCAATTTCTCTGGCGATAGTGACTTTGATGTACCTGACTAATGGATTTTGGAAACAGGTCAGAAGTTGTTGGAGGGATGTTGATTTTTTTTTTAACTCCAGAACAAAAGTATGTGGTTTTATTTTTAACAAATTGTGGATAAGCATCAAGCATGTATGTTTAAGTTTTGCCCTTGATATTCTTTGAACTCATGGAAGAAATGTGGTATTTGTGAAACCAGTGACAGTATCTTATCTGTATTCAGGATAGCTTAAATGGGATAAGAATCTAGCTCTGCATTTCAAGAAACTAGGAAAACATTGGTTAATAAAAAAATTGGGAAGTTTTTACCTTTACTCCAAGAATTTAGTGTCCCCGAGTTAGAGTCCTTTAAGGGACTTTAACCTCAGTGTTGCTGGGACAGAGTAACCCTTTCCCTCCTGGGGATAGGGACTGCTGAGGACTGTGCCAGGCAGAGCTGGGCTCTTCACTCATTCGGGGTACTGGCAAAAGGGAGAGGTCAGTGATGGTCAGGGAGGTTGTTGACCCCACCTGTACCTGGTTGGTGCTGCGGCTGCCACCCCATACCTACACCCCTTACCTGGCTGGCAGCAGGAAAAGCATCTGCTCTGGGCTTGGCTCTCCAGTGCCATGACACAAAGTGAGAAGTACACTCACAGTTGTTTGGCATCTGTACAGACTAAACAAGAGCCAGCCATGAGTGAGTGTTGGATGCAGCTGGGAGAAGGCTTTAGACATGCTCTATTTGTTTCAGTGGGTGTAATGTGTCTTGGTTCTGGTTATGCTCCATGTCTACCCCTTGTCTGTCTGTTTTTGACTGTGTCTGAACATCCTCTTGATGGAATGTTTGGGCTGATGCCAGAGACACACATGGATTTTGCATCCTATAACAAAGGGTACTCTGGAAACTTTAACCTGCCAGCGTGGCTTTCTGTCTTGAACCTAGAACAGTTTCTGGCTCTATGAGTTGCACCATTAGGCAGCCTTCAGAGAACAGTGTCAGAAGCACCTTGTCACAGAGGACCTTGGTGGTGGGGCTTGCTTGGAGCATAGCTGCACTGGTATACAGTGCCCGAAATTTCCACCCACCTATGCCAGGGCTTCTAGATACCTTCACGCTGCCCTTATGACAGATATTGGGGTAAGAGTGTCAACTGTGAGCTACAGTTTTGAGCCCCTATCAGTTTTTCAGCTAGAAATACTTCCAGTTTGTGTAGCTTATTCTTAGTTTCTATCACTAAAGTTAATTATCTGTATCCAAGAGTAGTATTAAATTTTTAATAGAAAAGGCTTGACATGGACATAATAGGTTCTGCTCTACTAAGGTGAATCACAGAATCAGAGACTGGTTTGGGTTAGAAAGGATGTCAAAGCCCATCTAATTCTACCCCTCTGCCATGGGCAGGGTCACCCTCCAGTAGCCCGGGTTGCCCAAAGCCCCATCCAGCCTGGCCTTGGACACTGCCAGGGAGGGGGCAGCCACAGCTTCTCTGGGCAGCCTGTGCCAGGGCCTCACCACCCTCACAGGGAAGGATTAAATACTAGTATTGAATCTAAATCTACCCTCCTTCAGGTTAAGGCTGTTACCCCTTGTCCTACTGATACACACCCTTGTAACCAGCTCCCCAGCTTTCCTGTAGGCCTCCTTCAGGAACTGGAAGGCTGCTCTGAGGTATCCAGGGAGCCTCCTCTTCTCCAGGCTGAACAAGCCCAACTCTCCCAGCCTGTGTTCACATGAGAGGTGTTCAGCTTTTGGATCATCTTTGTGGCTCTAACCAAACTGTTAGTTTCATAATTTTTTTCTTCTATTATATGTGAGGTCTTTTTTAGAAATTTCTTTGATAATTGTAATGATGACTCTGCATCTATGATTGCTTTTCACTGCAGCATTTTTGGCTGTGGAATTAATTGGAAGTTGTTACTATTTAAGCATCTGCAAGGGTGAGCTTATATCTCTTTTTCACTTGTAGCCTGTAAAACCAAGAAATGCAAATGTTAGAATTGTGTACGGCTATTTTTTTTTTCAGCTTAGAAACTCTTATAATAAAGATTATACCTCATAAAAGCTATATTCTAGCCAAAGTAAATAAACTGCATTCAAGAAGGTGTATATTTGCATTTTGGTGGAATGTTGATAGTAAGACAGGAGTTTTTCACACAGCTATAAACATTTTTGCTCTCTGCTCAGAAAAGGGAAAGTAGATGGCTTGCAGAAGACACTTGTCATCTTATTTGGTAGCCCAGTCAGGTCTGAAGAGGCATCAGACTTGTATTTCTTAGCATTTGTTGCACTTGGCCTAAGACTCCACTGAAATGAGAGATAAGGACATATTTACACATGCCAGGGATTTGGAAATGGCTGTAGTGTACCTGATAGCTTGATTTCATTGTGCTTGAACTATATTATTTTTGAATGAAAGATTGATCTCTGAAGTGGTTTGGGCAGAGATGTGAAGTATATTTTAGTTGCAGAAGTTTTAGAGGATTGCACTTTGTATTATTAAGGTCATTTCCAAAACTTTGTGGAGTGCCATGCACTCTTACATACACATTTTCAGCAATGTATGTATTGCTTAAGCTGCACAGTTAAATGCTACTTGCCCCATTCCCTAAATGTGAGGGGATCCCATATCTTCCTCATATGGCTTATCTTGGTCTTTGTCTTGCCAGTCATCCTTCTTGACCCTGTGCTGGTCACATCACTCACGTATGCATGTGAAGTAATTACACACTGTGTAGCTGCACCATCACTGTGTTACAAAATACAGTACTGTAGTGCATTTATATCTGGGTCCAAAACAAACTAATATTAATTACATCATGATTGATCCACTTAAAAATTGTATTTTGAATATTACACTTACATCTAATAAATTTTCCTATATGTTGGCATCCTTTGCTCTTCTCCTCCCTCCTCCAGATAGCTCCAGCTGTGCATCACTCTGGCAAGACTTAGGAGTGCCTGGGTGGGATAGTGCCAGAAATGGACAGGCCGACCCCTCTGCTTTGCTATTGGAGAGAGCATTGGGTGTTTCTTGCTGGAAACACCCTGATAGCCAGCACAGCATAAATCACCCTTTGGAAGCAGTAGTGAGGAGTGCAGGACTAGCAGTAATGCTGGAAGTACTAAGGGCCTTGTGGAAGACAGTAGCCTGTAAGAGTCCATAGCCTGTAAGTAGTCATGGTGATGAGGGTTTGCCATGTGTGGTGATTGTCCCTGGGGGCAGGGATGACAGAAGGGAACCAGTCCAGTGCTGTTATGGAAAATCTGGGGTTCAGGGGTCAGTAAAAAAGCTGGTGCTTCTTCGTCACACATCAATTCTGTTTGGTTTTGACTTTCTTTGCCCAAACCCCCACTGCCTCCTAAGCATTTTGGAGTTCTCTTGGGAGCCAGGTGAGCAATAAATGGCATCACTGCTATTTACATCAAGCAGCAGCCTATATCCATCTTGGGTGTTATTTATTGGAGTGGGGCTCAAGATGCCTAGGACAACATGTAAAAAACCTCAGAAAACAGAAGATACTTTCAAGTATTTTGCATTTGTGTTGTCAGCACATGTTCTGCAGAAATTAGCATGATTCATCTTTTTTTTTTTTTAATTCTTTGTTGGGTCTTGTACTTCTGAGAAGTGTGTGAGGTAACTGAGTTACAAAACGTGCAAAACGAATCATCACCATGATCCACCTGTTTGTTCATTTGGCACAAACAGCGTCGTCTAAATGAGTTTAACTTCATGCAACCTTAAAAGAAGACAGTGTGCAATGCTGAACAGAAGCACAGGTAACTTCTGTGCTATCTTGTCCATTCTACAAGTAGTAAATGATCTGAAGGTGTCTGGGAGACAAAGAGTTTCTGCTGTAGCTATGTGTGACAGCATGGCCAGGGTTAGACATGGGTGAAAAAGGCTCTTTTGCTGCTATTGCAGCCTGGAGCCCTGGGCAGCTGCCTACATGGTGAGTCGTGGCCTTGAGAGGCTACAGCCTCTGAGAAAGGAGTTTGCCTGCTGCTGCCAGCTGCTTCTGCTAGAGAGGAAGGGGAAACCCTTCCAGAAATAGGACTTTCTCTTTTGCACTTCACCAGCAGGACGCTCTAAGGCTTTCCCTGATTTTTAAGAGCAGCTGTACATTTCCCTGCTTCCATTGGGTGGATAAATACTGACCTTAATACTGTGAAGCCTTGGATCACTTGTGCAAGGGAGAACAGGAGAATTGGAGACAAACTAATGTGAAGGATCAGCATTGTCAGCAAAAAACATGGGCAGAAAAGCCTGAGAACAGAGGAGACTGAATAGATCAAAGAGAAGGAGGAGGCAGATGACAAAGAGCGTGGGATGAGTGCTAAGTGGAGCAGATGTAGACGAATACTTCAGTGAAAGACTACTTAGTAAAACTTATGAGTAAGGGAAAGCTTGGATTTGCCTTATCTGGCCATCACTGGGGTTTAATGCCTCTTCTGTTTCACTGTGCTGATTTTCAAGAAGGGCTTTGGTCCCCTCTTCTTCCTCCTTTTTCCCCCATCCTAGGCAACACCTGCATGTGCTCATGGCTACACCAGAGTACTACCTTCTCTTCATAAATAGGCATTGTGCTGCAGTGCCCCACTTACTTTATATAAAGCTCACCTCAGGTTGTTTTCCACTTCCACCCACAGGTAGCAAGCTGTCAAGTTTTGACACTTTGGATTCTTTTTTCCCAGCTCAACATTGGAAATGTTTCAGAATAGCTTTGTTTTAAAATCATAAAGAAAGTTCCCACACTTGCTAATGATGGCACTGAACACATAGCTTTTTTAATAGTAATTTAGATGGTTTTACAACTTCTTGCATGCATTTCTGCACAGAGTCACACCAAAGGCTGTTAGTAGGGGTACCCAAAGAGCACAAATGTAGTCATTGCCTTTTGATGGATGCTGCTATTCAGGAAGAGGGGTTACATGTTTCTGAAGTCACTAGAGATAGCAGCATCTGGATGGTGGCCAAGGGTAGGCAGGTGAGGTGGAGAGAACTAACATGTTTAATGACAGCACCACGTCAGTGAAGTTGGTGTTATCTCCATTTAACAAATGAAGAAACAGACTTGAAGTGAGTTGTCAGTGCCTCCGAGTGTGACAGTAATTGATCCAGCCTGTGACATAACCTCATGGTCATGTCTGTTTTATAGCTGTTGGTAAGACTGTTTTGGCCTGACAGAGTTTTGTTTGCAAGAGAAATGTTATTCACAGCTGGTTTGATGTTAGGAAGGGTAAGTGTCCTGGTCCCGTTCTCTCATCCTTTCTGTTTGATGGTACTGCTTCAAGGCAGTGATTACCAGGAACCTATACTGACTTCTATGAAAGGCTGCCAGGATGTGGCAGGCTATGTGTAAATCAGTTTTAGATGGTGTATCTAAGCAGAATCAAGCACCATCATCATGTTTTCTCTTGGTCATGACAAAGTAAAATGCTTTTCCTCACCTTCTACTGAGCCATGAGATGATCATATGTAATTTGAGGCTAAAGGGACATTTTTTTCACGCTTTCATTCAAGCTGCTTTCTCAACAAGTATCTTTCTTATGTGGCCTGGTCTTCATCCATTTGAAAACAACTTAATTTATCACTGCATCAGGTCCTCAGCAGTTAAAATATAGATTGGGCAATACAAACATGTTTCATTGGGCTTTTTGTTTTTCATTTAGACCATGCCAAACATAAGTTTTACCTCTAACAAATTACTAAATGTCTATTTCTGTGGTGTGCTTTTAAAAAAGACTTCCTTTATTTGGAAAAGCCTCATTTTTTTTTCCCATATGAAGTACAGATGCCCTCAGGCTATTTGCCAATAGACTTGATTGATCTAGAGAAATAAGTGCAAGATTCCAGGAGTTTGATTACCACACATTGAAAGTGACTGGCTCATTTTAGAGTCTGAACATGTAGAAGTGCAGATGTCACAATGATAAATATATTAAAGTTATGTAGACCTGTCATAAATACTGTGAGTACTGGGGGTTTTTTTTGGGGTGGTATATTTATGTAAATACACAAGTGATTAAGTGCTGAGGGGATCAGGTGCTTAAATATGGGTTCTGACATGAACTGTTTCACCCAAAGTCAATAATATAGATTCCATGTAAAACTGCTTGATCACTACACTGTCCTGTGTGTACACTGAAGAAGAGGTAACATTTGTAAGTGATAGGAAAGAAATTAAAGTTATGTCTTATTGAATAAAAAGTTTGTAAACACTGTCCAAAAGTGAAACAAAAACTAAATGCCTATCTGTTGATCTGCTCTGAATCATAAGACACTCTGGAATGCCAAGTGAAAAGTTATTTTTTTCTCTCCATATACAGTCAGTTTTTTTTCCACCCCCCAGATTTTGAGTATGTAAAAGGCTAAGGCTAAAATAAACCCCCAAACCCAAACCAATACAGTATTGAGAACAAATCTGCAAGACAGGTTTAACATTTAAAATCAGTCTTGTGGATTGTAAGATGGAACCCTGAGGTTTTCTTAATTTCTCTTAGGGGGAAGACCTTCTCATTTTGGCAAGCTGCCTTGAATCACTTCTTGCATATTCTTTTCATATTTAATCTAGATTGTAGTAGTACCTTAACCTAGTACTGGTTAAGAAATACTGTAAATATGTTAAAGTTAAAGACAATGTACCATTCCTTATCCTGTATGGCCTGCTGCACAGTGGCTAACAGTAGTGTCTGTAGCATTTGACAGGACAGCAGGCTAGCAGGTTCCCATTTCCTGCTTCTTCCCAGGCATCCCTCCATGTTCCTTAATAAAGCTACCTGCTTAATTTTATTATCAACGAGGCTTTATTTAGGGAGCTGAAGAACTGCATGCAGATGGCAGACAAGCAAGGTAATGGGACATGTCAGGGTACTTGAAAAAGCAAAATGTAGGAATGATTGAGATGCATCTTTTGTCTCTGGTACAGAGATTATATGAAAGTGGCTTTGAATAGAAATGTAAGATTTCACAATGAGAGGGATATAGTTGTCACATCAATACCTAGCAACATAATACTGAAATAATGCTTTGAACTCATGTTAAAATGCAGAACTCTTATGTTACCTTTGCACTTTAAATAGATTGCCAAACAGTTTACAGGGGTTTTTTGGTCAGTATGTTAAAGATCTCCCCAGTATAATATAGTCTGGGGAGAGGGAAAGTTGAAGTTAGAGCGCCGTGTAGGAGGAGTGTTGAAATGCAGAATCCATGAATAGTCTGAATAGTATTTTCTGTTCTTGGGGCTTGCAGCTGACCATAGAAAACACTTTCGAAGATTAGAGGAAGTGTTTACCACTGGAGAAGATTTTTTTTACGTTATTAGTTTGTCTATTTCTGGTTTGGACTTTTCAGTGCTTTCTTAAAGGTTTTTTCCTCGTGCCACAACACACACTGGGTACTTTACTGGCCTTAATTTACTCATGGGTAGCGTGAAGTAGGTAAACGGATATTGACCTCATTTTATTAAAAGGTGATGGTCTGAAAACCAGAAAGAGTATAAAAGGGAAAAAAAAAATCTTCATAGAATCACAGATTGGTTTGGGTTGGAAAGGACCTCATAGATCATGTAGTTCCAACCTCCTTGCCATGGGTAGGGACACCTTCCACTAGCCCAGGTTGCCCAAATCAGCCTGGCCCCATCCAGCCTGGCCTTGGACACTGCCAGGGAGGGGGCAGCCACAGCTTCTCTGGTCAGCCTGTGCCAGGGCCTCACTGCCCTCACAGGGAAGGATTAATTACCAGTATTGAATCTAAATCTACCCTCCTTCAGCTTAAGGCTGTTACCCACTGTCCTATCACTCCATACACTTGTAAGTTCTTGCCCCAAAATGCTTAGGCAGCAAATTATTTGAAAAAGGTGTAATTATACATTATTAATCTCAGGCAGAGAAAAATTACTCACAGTACTCTTTCCACTGAAGTTGCCAGTAGTCCATCAGGAGCACAACTTGCCCAGCAAAGTTAGATCAGCATCAAAACCTTCTGTTGACTGTACTGAATTTTTCTGGTGGAATGACATTATCACATTGGAATTGATTCCTCTTGCTTGCTTGCATCAAGATTTTGTTATGTATACCAGAAGACAGGTAAGTACATGGTATAGTTGCTCAGTGGGGAAAATCTGAGTAAACTGAACATTACTGATGGGGGTACACTTGCAGGTATGAAAGTTAAAATTCCTTGTATTGATTTCTGCCATTTATTTGAGGTGTAAACATAGTGGAGCCAGACTTCCAACTTCATCTGTAGTGAGCACAATTCAAACCTGTTCAGCAAGACCTCGGTAGATTTTTAGTCTGCTGTCTCAACCATTTTGCCATGACTATATGTCACATTGCTTTGCTGGTAGGAAAGTTACTGATGATGACTTGCCCTGGCCACAGAGAATAAAACAATGGTATGACTGTCAGTGTAAGCCACAGGTCCTGTGATGTGGCCTCTCTGGCCACTGGCTGCTCTCCACGCTTCTAAGTCACCACACTGTGGGAAGTCAGTGGGGGAGTGTAGCCCAAGGGTGTTGAGACCTGCTTATTTCTTGGATGTCAGTACTGAGATCCATTCTTGGAACTATTAATTCCACAGAAAGTGTGTATCTTGATGTTACCTTCACTTTGTAGAGCAATTAAGAGCATATGTAGTATGTGCAATTTTCCTAACTGAGATACTGCTGATTTTTGTAGACAAATGCACTGAAAGTCTTGCCATTTTAAGTCTGTATAATGTGTTCTCCATTATGTGGGAGGACATGCTGCTGAGAAGGTCAGTGATGATTCATTATATAGGCATTGAATCCTTTTTTTCATCACATTTGCAGCCTGTACATCTTTGCAGATACTTATATTTGCCACTTTTCAAGTAAGTAGCTAAATTAGTAGCTGAGCTGTAAATAATAGTAAAACCCTTCTAAAAACAATCTTACTGTTAAAGTGAGGCATATTTTAAAATTTTAGTGATTTTCCACTGTTTCTTCTTTGCTGCTAACTTGTGAAGGGGAACAAGTTCACATCTTCATGTACAGACTTGGATAAAAAGCTCAGTCCTTCAGCGATAAATGCTAAATACTCCCTTTGAGTTTCCCAGCACCTGTAAGTCCTTCCATCAGCTTCTTGCACCCACAGTGCCTTCTCCAAGCACAGAAAATAAGGCAAAAGATGTAATACCTTTAAATCTGTGTACCACCTTTCTGTCAAGCATCTGAAGATGAATGGCACTGTGCTATTACAAAATCTGTCCCAGTCACCCTCCATAAGTATCTCAGAAGGTTCTGGTTGCTCACCTACAGCCAAGCAGTGAGTTAGAACAGAAAGAGAATCCAGATGCATTAGCAACCCTCACCAACCTCTGTTCTCCTGGCTTGGTACCCCTGATGATTTAGATCCTGCATATTGAATCTGATTGCAAAATCCATACTGAGGATCGAAACTCCTTAAGAGCTTCATGACCATCCTTGCACAGAAGGGTAATTGCCAGTGCTGGAGCTTCTGTCCTGGAAGTCTAAATTAAGAACAAGCCTCTGGGCTGCTGCTAGGCCTGCAGTAACTTCTCAGACTTCGTCCTCCCTCTGTAACCAGCTGACCTGAGCTGCCCCCAGAATACAGATCCACTGTACCACGCTGTCAAAACAGATTACTAAATATCACGCAGCGCCGCGGAGGAGACAGAAGCCAGGATCTTAGCGAAAGTAAAAGCTTGCTCCCCCATGCTTCTTGAGGAATTAAAGCAAACTAAATGCTTTGGTGGGAGGGGAAACTTATCCCCTTCCTCAAATATTGCCTTGAGACTTGATCCAGAAAGTAATCAGGTCTGCCATGAGGAGAGGGAATGAGACAGAAGGAGGCTCTGCTGGAGCATCACCCATGTTGCTATGTGCACCCAACACCCCGCAGCATGTGCAGGCTTTGGGGAAGGGACTCAGAGGACAGAATTTTCTGTTTGCATCGTTCACAGTGGAAGCTGCAAGCAGATGCAAACCAGGGAGGAAAATTTTGTAGGGAGTGAGCACTGGATACCCCATTCAGGGAAGTGTCCTTCTCTGGGGACATTCAAAACCCATCTGGACGCGTTCCTGTGTTATTTAATCTAGGTGATCCTGCTCTGGCAGGGGGGTTGGACTAGATGGTCTTTTGAGATTCCTGCCAAAAATGGCAGGCCCACTGCACTGTGGAGGAGCTGTGTGTGCTGGTGGAATCATTTGATCTGGTGGTGACACTAACTTTTTTTAAGCACTTTGCCTAAATGCCTTTGGGAGAGGTGGGTGAGGAGATGGGACAGGGCACTGAGTCTGCTTGAATAAGAAAAGAATCGCTCCTGGTTAAATCTGGGCTGATATTCCCTAGGGAGCTAATACTGCCTTCAGTTACTGACATGATTTCTTTCTGCTTTTCACCTGCATCTCCCTCACTTCCCACATACTGCTTGCACCAGCAGTTCCTTACAGCCTTCTCTCCTGCTTTTTTCTAGAGGTGAAAAAGATCTGAATCCATTAGTGCTTAATGAGCTAGATATTTAAAGCTTACCATTTAGTTTATACCCCTACATTTTTCTAAATTAATATAATTTAAATATTTACAAATCAAAAAGTAAGCTCATTTGAAATGCCACTAAGTTAAGCTGATTCTACATTCTTGAACTAATATCTCTGTATAGTTCATCAGAATTAATCAAAACACAGGGACTTGGATGTTTCAGTAGAGAGACAGACAGAATAAGAAAGAAGCCTCATTTCCATTTGTAAAAGTCCTAATTATCCTGACATTTAAGAGGGTAGCGGCTTTCCAATAAAAATACAAATGAGGAAATTTCTTTAATCACAGCACAATATGCAAGGTCTTCTGAGAACAGTCCACACTAATGCAGACTTAAATGTTAAATGCCTATAAATACTGGAAAAATGGTTTGTGAAGAGTCCTGGGGGTGAGGGTGATGGAGCACTGGAACAGGCTGCCCAGGGGAGTTGTGAAGTCTCCTCCTGGAGACATTGAGGACCCGTCCGGATGGCTACTTGTGTGACCTACTCTAGGGAACCTGCTTTGTCAGGGGGGTTGGACTCGATGATCTCTTGAGGTCACTTCCAACCCCAACAGTTCTGTGATTCTGCAAATCTGATGCTCTGAAAGGCTGTGATTTCTCCATAACCCATGTTAGAACCTTTTGACCTCAATGCCTGTTCCTGAAGTTGATGGAGAGGCAGAGGTCTCAGAGACCAACACTTTGACTTATTTTTTGAAAACTGATGGGACAACAAGAGAAGAAGCCAGCAATACTGAGGAGGAGGAGGAAGGTTTTATCACATGGGCATAAAACCCCCAAATTGGTAGGGAACAAAGCTACATTACTCCTGCTGTTTGTAAAGTATGTTGGTTTTCCTTTACAATAAACTAAACAAGGTGATATGAAAATCTGCCAGAGATACATGTTTTGTTATGGAAACAGTGATTTGCAATTCACTGTATGCTTTGTCATTATTCTGAGGAGACTTGGTTGTTTTGTTTGATTAAAAGGTGAGCTCACTTACCTGTACAGTTTGCAGATTGCCCCAGTTTTATGCCATGTTTTTGTTAAAAGATTTATAATACATGTTAAGAAGACAAGCTGAATGTATTTGAAACTGGCACACCAAATAAAATATGGGGAGAAGAGAGGGCTTCTTTATCTTGAAGGGGGGAAGGCCTGCCATTTTTGAGTAATGAAACAATTTGGAAACATTCATAAGAAGGACTCCATACTGGGAATGGACTTTGTACTCCTGCTAAAGACTGATGATTAATCATGGTAAACCATGGAAATTACCTCATCTCCGTGGGGTGCTTGGGTTGGGGAAAGACAGAAAGAACTGAGAGTTGCACATCTTCTAGGGCAAATTATAACCTGCTAACCAGCTTATACAACCCCTTCCCTTCTTATGCAGATGAGAGCAGAAGTCTCTTTCTTGTAAACAAAGTCTCCTAGGATGGATACTGCTGGGTAAGAGACTGAATTAAGGACACAGGAGGAAAGACAAAGAGCTAAGTCTGTTTAATTAGGATGAAAGATACCACCCCCTCCCCCTTCCCAATCCTCCTATCCTAGTTTAGCAGAGCGTAGGGGTTGTTAGCACTGAAAGGTCTGACTTGCTGACTTGGGTAAACGCAATGCTCGGCAGATGAAGTCATGCATAATTAATTGTTCTTTGTTGCATTCTTTCCAATGTAATGACTTGTAGCATTCATGGTTATAATAATTGATGTTTTCTGTGCGCAGGAGCTTCAGGACAGCCAATTAAGGCAGTGGAGGTGGTAGCTGCACAGCATCTCTAGCATCTGTGTGTTAGCAGCATGTGGACTATAACTTCTTTTTTTTTTTTTTTCTTGCTTGGCACTAGTGCCTAAAACAGTACATGCAGCTGGCAATTCAAGAGGGTTGTGGTTCTCCCATCACGTGTCCAGACATGGTATGCTTGAACCATGGGACCCTACAAGAAGCAGAGGTATCAACACTTTTTTCTTTCTCTTCTTTTTCAGTATAAAGCCCCAAACTTCTTTATCTACATAATAAGTGTGATCCACTTTTCCCTCCTTTGATTATCTTTAATGAGCTTTTGGCAAGAAGCCTGGATGACAAGAGGAACTAGAAACAAACAGATGTTTTTCAAGAGTTTTGCTCCTTTTTCCCTCCCTCTGTGCCTTGAGGAAAGGCTTATTTGGCATCTGGACAACTGCTGAATTACCTGTGCAGGTGACTTAACCAGAATACCCTGTATCCCAGCATTGCTCAGCCTCCATTTGTACTGTCAGTTAAATCAGGTTTGATGTGACTGCAAGCACTGGAATTCTTGTGCCTCTCTTAACTGAAGAGCAAGAACTAAAACTGATGGTAGACAAGGCCAGAATTTCTTTGTGTGTACTTACATTGGGCTGCAAAAATCACCTTGCAGCCCAATATAAACATGCAAAGCACTGTATAGTTATATGGAAAGGCATCTACACAGCACTGCTGGAAGCAGGTATGAGAACTGTCTCCATTACCAAGGCAGAGATGGGAGAGGTTGAAAGTTCAGAAGCCAAATGAAGTTTAAGCAGAGCTGGTTTCACGTCTGGCATGTGCACAATCTCAGTTTGAAAATTGAAGGTGGAGAACCAGAGGGAAAACGTGCTTCCTAGACCTTCTTGTGCTGCTTAGGACAATGAGGCTCAAGGGGCCTCCATAGATGTCTCCTGCCCAGCTGCCTGATAGCCTCCCAGCAATGCTCAAGCAGCCTCCTGCCTGACTTAGGGCTGGTGTAGAGTTTCTGCACCAGGCTTAGGGCCAAACCTGTGACATGGGGAGGGGCTGTTGACGGTGTGACTGGAACCCTTGTACATGCCAGTTGTTCCGTGCATCTAGAAGGCCATGGAAAACTGCAGGCAAATCTGTTGTTTCCCTGTAGCAATTGTTGCTTGCTTGCTTTGTGAGACAGGTAGGCCACTGCTGGCCCTGAGAATGCATCAGGAAAATAAACACAGAAAAAAAAAGAGGTGGCTAAGGGATTTTGGCTGGTTTTGGGCATTCTCTCTTCATTTGTTTGCAGCTACAAGAACAAGGAGAATCAGATCTTCAACCCTGAGCTGAAGAAAAGCAGATTATTTTGAGTTCCTTTGAGCCCTGTGTGTACAGATGACATAATTGTGGTAGAAGTAGATAATCCTATTCAAATGCAATCAGTGGCAATGCAGTTTCCAATACCCAAAAATGCCTTTTTCTTCAGAAAAAAAAAAATCAGGTTCTCTGCTCTGGCATTTGAAACGTTCTGCTGAATCAAGGCCTGAGAGTCGCAGCTGTTTGTTGGCATTTGGTGGAGCTTTAGTTTGGCCAAACCCAGCTATTGAGAAAAGCATCCAGTTGTTTCCCTTCTTTTCTTCTGCATATATACAGAGAACAATGTCCCTCACACCCATCACACCAGCCTTTATTGAAAAGGCTTTTAAAAGAAAATTAACAAATGGTAGAAACAAGTCTGCTCTGTTAAGCCAGGGTTGTGATGCTCTAGGAATTATAGAGATATATTTCCACTTAGGAAAACAGGAGGACATCCCCCCAGGCATGTATTAATGGGACATTAGGTTAATCTTCATGTTCTTTTTGGGCTGAAGGCAGAATGACTAAACAGCCCAAATGTGCATTAGTGTCCCATGGATGAATGAATGTTTTGGTGATGTGCTTGAAACAGACCAGGTTGAAAGGCAGACAGGCCTCCAACCTGGTTAAAATGAACTGCTTATGTATTTTACCAAATACCTATTTCTTCAGGGAAGAAAATCCAAGAACAATAGAAAGAATGGATCATCTCTGTTAGTAATCTGTAAGATTGGCATGTAAATCACAGATCTGTATGAGCACTCTGTATCCTTTTTTTCTTTTCTATAAAGACTGTTACATGTGAAAATGAGGCCTTTAAAACCTATTATTTAAAAAACAGAACTGTATTCAGGTAGTAGAGAACATGTTTAAATACGGCGATTTGTTTAGCAAGGAAATACTCATTAGAATCACAGTTTGTTCACTACACACTGTGAAAACTCTTGATGGGTTTCACATCTTGAAAAGTTGAACCTTCTCACCTCTGGAGAGTCTGAATGTTTTGTCTCTAGCTTCTGGCAGGAAAAGGTTCCTCACATGAGCCGTGCAATAAAGAATGGCATGTTGCCTGTATGGTGATGGTGGTTGGTCTTCTTCCCTGTGTTGGCATTGGGGTTTTGGAAAAGTGCATGTCCATTTCAGACTCTACTGGCTGACATTTACCAGGTACCCTTAGAGTTTGGAGAATAAATAGCGGTTCAAACTGTCTTTTGTTACAGACATGGTGTTAAATGGGTTCCTATACTTTGGGTTAGATTGTGGTTAATTATGTTAGCTAACACAGTTGTTTTGTTTGCTTTTTAAATGCCTTTTGCCCTAGCCTGTACAAAGGAGATAAGGTGAACTTAGGCATAATTTGAAGTGAAGGAAAGCTTTTCCATTGACTTCAGTGCAGTTTTGGATTGAGCTCCTGTCAATAAGGAAACTGAGCAATTAGTAACAAAGCTTATAAACAGTTTCTAGCACATTACAGCTATGAAAACTCCTCCCTCCCTCAAGGTCCTATTCAAGGCATGTAACATTTCTTCAGTGCTTTCCAGTGACCTATTTGCCTTCACTATGAATTTTATCTGCCTGGTAAAATTCTTCAGAGTTTATCTGGTTCAGTACTAAATGAAGAGAGCCTTTTCACAGCTCCTGCCTTGATTCTGGGACACGTGCTTCCTGTGTTGCTTTTGGGGGGTGGAGAGGGGCAAAACCGAGTCAACATTTTGAACAGGGAATGGAATTTCTTCTTGTGTGTCTCATGAAGAAATGAGCAAGTGTGAATAGTAGGAATGTGTCTCTCTAAAACAGTTGAATATTTCATCAGCGTTTGGGGAGTAAACAGCTTATTCATAGGCTATAAGAGGTGTTGGGAGTTAAGGTTTTACATTGAGTAGAACATTGTGCTTCACTGGACCTCAGAAGAAAATGTTCCAGGGTTTTATTCTTAAAAAAAAACTTTAAATAAAAAGTAATTTGAAATAGAAAAACATATTTTTAAGCACTTTGAAGATATGTTTTCTGAAACCCCTGTTTCAGAACCTCTGGGGTTTGGGTTTTTTTAATTTTATTTTTACTTTAGCAAAATCTATTTGGAAACAGTATGTTCCAGGGCAGTTCTTTTGTTTTGACAAATAGTGCATTCAAACAGAAGGAATTGTTCCACTAGAGTGCTTGAAATCAAGTGCAACCCTAGGTCATGTCTTGACCTGTTACATTAAGGTAGCAACTGCTTGTTGTATAGCTGGTCTTAAGTAGAAATAAATGGGTGATTGTGGTAGGAAGGCAATGGTTTTGGCTACAGACTCTGTTTCAAATAGCTGGATACACACAAAAAAGGGAAAGTTTAAAAGCAATCTTGTTAAACAAGATGTTTGTCCTTTCAAGCTCTAATAGTACAATAAACAAAGATGATTTGGATTCGTTCCTGGAAGCAGGAGGTAGAAGGAACATCTTATGTTAATGCAGTTCTCTTTACCGTGCAGACTTCTTCTATCTGGAATATGCCTGTCTCTCTTGGGAATTTGCTCCATTGATTTAATTGGACCAGTTAATATCCCTAATCTAAATAAGGGGTAATTTATCTTGCTTTGAAATGGTTTTACTTGGTACAGATCCAATCACCGGCATAAGCTATAAATCAGGGTAAATCTCTTGCACACAGGGGTTTCTAATGCAGCGCTCTCAGAAAATGTCAAGGGGATTGGGCTTTGCTATTTCTGACTCCTGTAATGGTTTGAAGCTTGTAACATTGATACCAATGATCCATGTAGACATAATCTGATTTGGATTAAAATCATATAGCGGGCAGTAAAGGAGATACTGATTTGGGCTGTCCTTTTGCCCCTTAGGTCTGACAAGGAGTGTTACCCCTTTGCAAGCAGTGCAGGTTCTGCTCCTCGTCCCTCTGCCCATGTAAATCCACAATCTACACCAGTGCTAACCTGACAGAGGGTTGTCAGTGCTTTGTAAGGTGCTGCTGAAACGGGACAGTGACCCAGATCTTAGAATTCTTAATTGTGTTATATTTCATACATAGCTGAACAAAAATCCCATTGGGAGTCAGTTTAAAATACCAGTTTTATTTTTACTTTGAAAATTGTTTTATGTTTTGCTAGGGGCCATTGAAATGGTAAAATGAGGAGGAAGGTGAGAAAATGTTCTAGGCTAACCTATCTTTTTCAGGGTCAAAATTAAAATTTTTTGTTCTTCTTATTCACTGGTTTTAAAATAAATCCAAGGGGAGGAAATGAGTCTTAATTTTGTTTTTACTTATTGTTAAATAGGAGAAGAGCTCCTGAATGGAGGAAAGCAATAAACTGATGTTTTGCCACGACACCAGTGAGCGTGGTAGCTGATGAAGAAGGGAGTGGGTGTACATTTTCACAATGAAGTGATTGAACCCCCATACCCCTTTAGCTTTACCCAAGCTAAAACTGTTCGGCAGTCCTTGCAAAACTAGGCAGCACCTCTGTGAGCGGGACTTTTGCAGAGGTGGGTGATGCCACCCTTTGCAAGCGGCCAGCACAGGATCTGCCCTGGCTGCCTGTCAGCTCAAGTGAGAGAGGGAAAAGCACTTGTCCTGATGAACTTTCCTCCCTTGCCATTATCGAGGTTTGATTCATAGGGGTGTGAAAGGAAGTAAGATATATTCAGTTCTCGTGACTGCCTCCTTGCCATCTCCCTTGAAAGCCTGAGAATAGGTGGAGTAGTGATTTTCACTTTCCACTGTGGGTAGCCAGTGTTTAAAAACAGGGGAGTTGTTCTTCCTTGGCTCCTGGTTACTGCACTGACCCGGTTATGAGGAACAATCTGCCCCTGTGTAAACCAAACCCAATTATTTCATACCCTTTCGTTTTTCTTCCTTTGCTCTTTTGTCTTGTGCAATAACAGTGCCCCTGGTTATTGTGCCGCGTTGTGAAATCTTTTGGGACATTTGGCAAGGGTCTAGCTGCAGCCTTTTGTGGCAGTGAGCTTTCAAAATTTTGACCTTTTTTTTTTTTTCCTGGATATTTTTACTTCAGGTAAAACCTGCTTTTCCTAGTGAGAGCTCTTATGTGCTCTTCTGCTCTGTGACAAGAGTACTTCAACCACAGTCGTCGGTTAGAGCATGTGTAAAACCAGAAAACTTATTTCAACTCCCAACAGTCGAAGTCACAAGTCGGCATCTTTTTATTCAGGAGAGCAGAGTTCTTGTCTCCCACTTTCTTCATAAATTTTATTGTAACATTAACCCAATATTGAGTAAAACAAAATCACAAAACACATCCTGTAGCATTTCCTGATGGGTTGAACAATTTCATAGACTAGGATAAGAAAAGTCTGCTTTCTAATGTGCTCATAGACTTTCCCTTTTGGCCCTGTGCGATCTGCCATGTTGCTGGTTTGCTTCTTCCCCAGACATCCATCCTCACTGTAGTCTGTGGGCTTGTGCAGGAGAGGAGGTGTTTGGAATGTGGGGCTGGAGAGGTTGTGTGAAGATGAACATTTAGGCTCAGATGCCAAGGAGATAAACACCTAACCCCTCACCATGCTTGTGGCTGACTTTTGATTAAGCATAAATGAGATTAAAAGGCCACCAAGGAAAGGATTTGCTGGGTTTTGGGTGGATCTGATACATGTTTGATTTGTGTTTATTTGTAATTGAGTTTGCATGTAGAGCTTTGATGTGGCACTGAGTTAAGGGAGCCACAGGCTGTGTCTTCCTTTCCTCACACTTAGAGATAATAAATCTGTGAGGGGCTTTGGCTCGTCACCTCTCGGGTCGACTCCGAGTGGGTGCTGTCAGTAGTGGGTGTTTCAAAGCCTGGGGGTGTCAGTGGCAGAGGTGACGGGCTGCGTGTGTCAGTGCATGCAGGGAGGGGGGAGCTGAGCTGTGAAGAGCCTGTGTAGGAAGGAGAGTGGATCTGGGGGAAACCGGTGGGGAAGGCTGTCACAGTAAGATCTGGCTTTCAATAGGAGAAAGGGAAGCTTTCAGCACTGACTCTACTTTCTATTGAAATCTGCAATAAAACTCCTAACTCTGCTCCCACTGTAGTCAAAGGGGCCAGTTTTTAATACATGGGAAATTCTGGGCTCAGTAGTGCTGCTTTTGAAAAACTGTTAAAAGCAATAGCAAGCACAAAAAGAGCCTGGACAAACAATTCACTCAGGCGGCTCTTAGAGCATTGAGACTCACTGTCTTAATTTAGATGCAATGAAGGAAAATTTAATGTAGTTGCCGGTGCTCACCCAGCTAGAGAAAAGCAGATGACCCTTTTTTGTTTTCCAAAGAAAATTAAGATTCCAAACAATTTAAGATTTGAAGCTGCCCTAGGGAGGAGTGGGCACTACTGAAATGATGTGTTTTGTGGGTTTGACACAACATGGTTGGTTGGCTTCATTCTCTGCTGAAGCTGCTGAACTTCACTCTTTTTTCATTGTTTGATTTACCCAGGATTGACTTGCTAGACTAAGAGTATGTTTTGTAAAGATTTGTTGGTGTTTCCCATTTTGGTATGAAATCCTTTGATTACTTCAACGACAAGCCTTTTAGGAACCTTTGAATGCTGAAATCTTGACATCAGTTGAATTTTCTTTTTGGAGGTATGACATTGGTTTATATCAAATAAATGATCCAAACATCTGCTTAAAAATTGAATTTTAATTCCAGTTTATTTGAGATCTTAGTAAAGTGATTTCATATTTTATAATATACAAATGGATATATAATTTTCCTTTCTCCATCTATGAAAGCAAATGTGTTTACAGCATTATATTGGATATATATTGATTTTTTTTTTGGTTTTGTATTTCTTCTCAAGTGCCATGTCACACAGCCCAGGAAGATAGCAAGGGCCACTGTCCACTGAGGGAATCAAATTGACTATTACAGTAATGTGAAGGACTCTGGTGGGATGCTGGATATGAGGGTTACAAGACTCACTTCAAAGCTGTCAGTTCTACACTGTCTCACAATGTGTCAAATGATGAGGTGCTGTATTTTAGTCTAGGTTTATTTTCAGTAAAAGGGAAAGATACTTTCTGTGCTACTACATGATCATGATCGGATCAAAGACAAAGAATGAACTTGGATTTTGAGTCCAACAAACAAGTGTCCATGAAGTTTCTTTTAAACTCCTCCTTACCCTCTATACAGGTTTGCTTATAAGTTTTAAATTGGGTATTTGGTTTTCTTACATTGACTGGTAAATTGAGATAGGAGCATTTAGCCTTTTAGGCTTCTAGCTTAATTATAGTAATATGTAAAATATAACAGCAAAGCCTGTTAGTCTATGCCAACTAAATTTGGTAACTTCAGTGCAGTTCCCAGTGGGCTGATGCCTGTCTAAGGCAAATTCCAACAGCAGTGGCATTAATGGTATTAGTCCAAAACCCATGAAGTAAATTAAAAAATGGAAACCAGGCTAGCTTTTATGTTCCTGAGAGTGAGCTAACCCCAGCCATTGAGACTGGGAGACATGAATGGGGAACAGTTCATTTGGGCTATATTCTTGTCGGTGAACAACAGGCCGCAGTCTCCAAGGCTGGCCAGCTGTCACCCTTCATTACACTGAAATATCATGAAATAAAATGGAGAACCCTGAAGTAAATTCAGAATACACAAAGAAGGCTTTCCTATGCATGGTGAGAAAGATGTGGGCTGAACTGCTGGGCTGTGTGGCTGAAATAGGAGAGGTCACTAATGACTTTATGTTTTGAAGAAGGAAGTCAAGGACTGGAGGAATGTGGTGGTGAAGAGCAAGCAGGAAAAGACGGTGGATTTGAGAGCCAGCTCAGGAAAGCAGACATGTAGAACAGGGTGTTATTAATACTTTTTTTCCTAATCTCTGTTTCTAATGCTTTTTCTGTCTGTGTGTTTCTCATTTCAGATTGCCTGTTTGGTGCCTGTTGACCAGTTTCAGTTGTACAAGAGGCTGAAATTTGAACGAGGTGAGAATTTTATGTTTTCTTTTACTTTATTTTTAAAAAATGAGTGGAGGCAGCAGTATTGCATACTGCAAAGACAAAGCCTGTTGGGTAAGTTAAGGAAGAGAGGGAGGAAATGACTTTGTTTTGAAATAGTTTTAGAGCAATCACAGGTCTGACTGTGCTCCACAGACAAATTTGAATTTTATTTCAGTGGAGCAGAATCAACAGAATGGCATCTTACTGAAATATCGCTCTGTAACTCAAGCTTTTAACACTCAGATTGTGTGCCTGAGGCTCCATCGTCCTTCCTGAAGCCTGCTAATCCTATGTCCTTTAGATGATGGTTGTACTGGTAGAGTGAGACAAGGTGCTAGAATGTGATGCACATAGTTCTTTCATACATTCATAGGGATCTTCTAAAGTTCTGGGGGAGACAGACCATGAAGTTGATGGGGATTTCCGCAGTGGGGATTTTTGCAAACATCCCTGCAAGACACCTTTTCTTATATAGAAGCCTCATGTGTGTTCATCTAGTATATTTTAATTTTTCCTGAGAGATAGTTGGACCTCTTGTTACAGACTAAGGCCTATTAGTAAAGAAGTTTGAAACCAAAGGTCTTCCTGGGGCCAAGCTTTTTTCTGCAAGAGGTCAGCTTTCTGCTTCAGGAGATGGTTCCTTGCCAAGGCTGAAGAAGAAACTTCATAGTCAGAAAGATGAGATCCCATGCTGGTTTTAAAGTTTGAACCCAATTTGAAAGTCTCAGCTGGAAGTTGCAGCTTTTTTCAAAGAACTCCCTCCAAGTAGCTTGCAGGGTAATGTGTCTGGGATTGATCTGACCTGACTCTGCCTGTTTTCAAACTTTCCTTGAAAGACTGTATTTTTGTTCTTGCTGTGCATGCAGATGGAAAGGGAGTGTGTGTGAAAATGCAGTGCTTTGTAAAAGTTAGGCACAGTAATGCACTTAAAAAGTTGGTCAGGTAGAAGAATACAGGGGTTTTTGCAGAATCTTGTCTGGCACGAGTCATAGTGAATGACTGTAAACTACAAAGACTGTACAATGAGTATAACCAAGTATGTGCCAGAGTTCATGGGCAGATGCTGATTGTAGCAATGATTTGCAGGCACTCAGGCCAAAGAAAAATGAAAAAATAAATCCCAAACCTTCCTTTCATTTTTTATTTCTCTATCCTATTTAACCTTCTCATTTACCTTTAATGCCTTTGGAAGTCCCCCCAGATCATAGCCAAGCAGTGGCTTGTCTCCAGCCCTAGACAGTAGAAACCAGAGGTTTTAAAATCACCATATTAAAGGGTTAAGAAAGAAGCATTCTTGCAATACATTAATCTGGTTTATGTAAAACATTTTTTTAACTAAAGACTGTGAACTAATGATTTCCTGGTATCTCCTTTATAACTAGACAAAGATGAACTCCTGATCTTTTGTCCAACTCCCTGTTACATCTCTTTTATTGCCTCCCACGCACAGAAGCTTGAAACTTGCCTATTTTTTAAATCCTCCTTCCCTTTCCTTTCTGGCCTAAGTCTGTCAAAGTCTCCTCCACTACCTCTCTCCATGATGTTTATAAGATCTGTAATGATAAGTAAATCCGTGGTGGGTTTAAACCCGGGACTTTTTGCCCTGCCTATTGGCCCCAGCAATAAACCCAGTTCACTGATGCCTGGGAACATTTCAAGCTCTGACTTGGATGCCATCACTAATCCCAACCCTGGCCAAGACCTTTTGCCTGGGTTTAGGACTGTCCCCAAGGCTGGAATTTTTGGCCTCATTGGCTGGACCTGACTTCTGCTGGCCTGAAGCTCTGTTGTCAGGCCTGACGCAGGCCTGGCAATGCCTGCCTGGCCTGGCCAATACAGACACTGGCCTGCTCTGAAATTAGCGATCATCCTTCCTGGTGGCACCTGCTGTAGCCAAATTCTGACCCAGAATCTGACCAGGGTCTCCCAGCAGCTGAGATCTGAGTTGTGTCAGCCACAATGCTACTTACAGTCACCCCAGGCCGCTACTGCCTAACTCTGCCCTCTCCTGTGGGCTCTTGCCAACCACAACCACTCTGTGCCTCACCATCCACTCTCACAGCAGCTCTAAGCCAAACTCAGCTGCAGGTCCTCTACCCATCCCCAAAAGGGTGAGTGTCAGGAGGATGAATCCAGGTTCTTCTCAGTGATGGCTAGTGATAGAACAAGGGGAAATGGTTCCAAACTGGAACATAGGAAGTTCCATCTTAATATAAAGAGGAACTTTTTCATTGTATGGGTGACAGATTACTGGAACAGACTTCCCAGAGAGGTTGTGGGGTCTCCTTCTCTGGAGACATTCAAGACCAACCTGGACACATTCCTCTGTGATCTAGTCTAGATGATTCTGCTTGGGCAGAGGGGTTGGACTGGATGGTCTTTTGAGGTTTCTTCCAGCTCCTAGTATTCTGTGATTCAGTGATTCTGTGAAAAGCAGTTCATCCATCTTTGTGGTGAACCATGGACCTTTCCCTGAAAATACCTGAGCTCCAGTCAGGATGCAGCCAGGCAGGCAAAGCTGATGTCAGCCAGAGACTGAGCTAATTACACCTCTGAGGACTATGAATTCATTTAATTTACTTAATGACAGAGAACTTTTCAAAGAACAGAAATACAGCATATGAGTAGCATTGCTCTAACCAGCCTTTCAGGCTTCATTTAAAAAGGAAGGAAAGCTTTATATGGGAAATATTTGGAGATCACTTTTCTTCTTAGTTTCCAGGTTTTTCTTCAGACTGAGTTCTGGGAAAAAGCTAGCTTGGGCTCATTAGAATTATTTTGTTGCTGGGGAGAAGGAGTCAGCATGGTAATGGGAATAAAAAGAGTGCAATGTGTTTTCCAGAATTTGTTGTCTAAAGTGTAATATTTTCCTTTCTGTGCTTGAAAATACAGTAGGCCAGATTCGGATTCTTAAATTAGGCAGGTGCTAGGGTGTCCTTCAGGACTTTTGCTCTGTTCAAAAAAGCCCCTATATTCAGATGCTTCAGCTCCCTATATTTAAACTCTTCTCTTGGATTTATTGTGTTGAGATACAGGCTCTCTGCTCCAGTGTCCTCTTTGCTTTACTAGAGATGGTAGAAATAACTAACTTTTTGGGTAAGCCTTTTTTTCTCTTGCACTGTAGTCTTTGCTCACCACTCTTCAAGCGATTGGTAAAGTCAGTGATTCTCACCCTTTCAGCCATTTTCCATCACAAAATTAATTTTGAGGAAAATTTTGAAGACATGAAGGACTCACACATGCAAAAGCTATTTTCCCTATCCCCCATCTGTGCTAGCTATTTTAAGAAAATATATATTTCCACCCCATTTCCATTTTTTTTAAAATTTACAGATAATACTGAATGAAAATTTGATAAAATTCACCAGTCTGCAACTGTATTGTCTATATACACTTGCTTAGTTTAATAAGGGATGAACTGAAAATAGAGTGTGTGTGTGTGTGTGTGTTTAATGCAAATCTTGCCCTGCATAAACCCAAGCTTTCTTACATATCCATAACTTCTCTTCATCCAGTCAGGACCTAGCCACAGACCTTCCGTGCAGCATATTTTACTAGAAGAAACATGAATTGATGTATGTCTGTTTAGGGTGGGGTTGATGTGGTCACAGGAAATAATGAAACAGAGGAATAGGTTGTAGTTAGGACATATGCATTATGTTTCTATTTCTGTGACAATTGCCCAATAGGCCTCATGGGAGATAATGAGAACCTGTTTTATGCCTCACCGAAAGTGGTCCATTTTAAAGGGAGATACTCCAATATTCTGAGCAAGGCACGGGCTTGTCTTTTCACTGGGTATCTCTCCTGATCCAGAAATTCTCCTTTCTTCATGATGCTGCATTTCCCTCAACTGTCTCCCACATCTCACCTGCTTCCTTGCATGTGCTTGTGAAAACTGTTCAGATCCCTTGCACAGTTTGGGAAAGGTTTCATCCTAAGCATGGAACAAGTATTGCTGAACTGGCTGTGGAGAAGCAGTGGAAAGGCTCAGGAGAGAAATGGCCCTAATAAAAAACAAATGGAGCACCTTGTCAGAGTAATATAACAGACTCTTTCCTTTTCTTTGGCTGCTCCTTTTTTTTTTCTGTTTTTGCTTGCACTTCATGGTAAACCAAACAGGATGAGACAGGATGGATTGCGAAACGCTGTCTGTAGGTTCTTTGTAAAATGGAGGAAGTGGGAGAGGAAGGAATTTCATCTCATGCATTACATCTTGCTGCAACAAATTTGTAAAAATCAGTAAGATTTACAACCCAACTCCTCTCCTCCTAGTGATGTCAAAACCAGGCATCGTGTCTGTCATCCAAAACCAGGACAGGATAATTTAGCTTTCCAGTCAAGTATGTTAAGCAGCTTTCCACAGGAACTGCACTATTAACTCATTTTAGCTGCTGTTTAGCAACAGAAAGCATGTAGTTACCTACAGTGTGAAGACTCAGATGCAATAGCCAGTACTTGACTGTGGTCTTACCCAGTGCAGAATTTCTTTCAAGCCAAGCAAAACTACAGTAATGGTGATTTCTTAGTCAGGATACTACTTTTAAAAAGTATGTAAAAATGTACAATAGCTTGTACTGCTTGTCCATGTCACAGAATCACACAGTGTTAAGTGTTGGAAGAGACCTCGGAAGATCATCCAGTCCAACCCCCCTGCCTGAGCAGGATCACCTAGATTAAATCACAGAGGAACATGTCCAGACATGTCTCCCTTCTTCCCAGAAAATGAAGTTGCAAACTATTTTGTTCTGGCTTTCATTCAGTAGAAAGCAAGATGTTTGCTTGTGGGTTTTTTTTGGGGGGAGGGGGGGGTAAAGGTAGCCTGTGTAGGAGAGGAAGAGGAAAGAAGGGACCTGGCTTAAAGAAGTGGCTGGAAGCAGACAGTGCAGGTGCCTACATTATAGGCACTGCCTACATTATAGGCAGTGCCTGTAATGTAGGCAGTGCCATAGCCTTTGCCATGGGTGTACAAATTCCCCACTTCCATGAGAGCACTTTGATGCATTCTTAAAGGTTACTTCTAGTCAGAGTGTTGTGTACCTGTGTGTCCTGCAGCTGGCAGAGAGGAGGATCAGTGGTTCCTCACTGTAAGCACCCTGGACAAATGGAAGGGAAGGATGGCTTTAAACAAACTGGAAGTTTTCAAGGTGAACAGGCAATTTTGGAATACTAGAAAAGAATTCAGTTTCTAGTGCACATTAGGTTATGATGTTTGTGGGGTGTCCTTCTCCCCAGGGGGTCATGCATGTGTATCTAAATGCTTGAGAGCTTGGAGGAGAGTTTGAACACATTTCTAGTTGTATAATTTCTAGTTTCTGGGTATCTGGACATTGAGCTGGTATCACTGTTTTTCATGCTGAGTGGAGCATCTGCTAGATATCCATCCACCAGCCCCCTTCACTGTGGGCTACCAATGACCACCTGCAGAGGAGCAGTGCCGGCAGGGGGTTGTGAAGAGGAGGAAGTGCCTTCAACTGTTTCAGCAAAATTTGCCAGAGAACTTATGTCTGGGGCCCTTGTGCAGCCATTGTTTCAAGTGGGACAACGTTTTATCTGCTGTAGCCCAGAAAATTATTGTAATGTCTTTGGACATCTGACAGTCAGGGATTTCACCTTGTTCCTGAGACATCCTCTCCGTGTGTTTTCAGTGGCGGTACCAAGATCACTCCCAGGGACGGAGAAGAGGCAGGTAGCTCTTGCTTGTTAGGGTGGGAGTGTTTAGCTCCACTTCACGGACTTGAGCCAGTATAAAGCACAATGGTCAGCTCTAAAAGTGAACGTGTCTTGGCTGTTGGAAGCTGAAATTCCTTGAGTACAGGAGCAAGAGAAAGAATCAGTATTTATAATTCACTGTAATGCGGTGGTGTCTATAACTCAATGTCTCCACCCTGAAGCTTGCCCTGACTATTGTAATCAGATACCTGAGGAATAAGGATCATACAATAAAGTGAATGTTAATTGCAGATTATAGATAGAGGGGAGGAAATAAGGTGTGGAAAGTGACTTGGAGTTAATTTAATGATGGTCCTTCTGCTATTTGCTTGAAAGATATGGCATGGCTTACACACACAAAGACATGGAATTAATGGCCTCATGTCACAAGACATGTGCATCTCAACAAGCAGTACTTATGTTTGCCTTTTGTACTCTCTATAAAGGCAAAGAACATGTCCCATGTTGTGTATTCTTGCAGTGCTTCCATGTGGCTGCCTTTGTAGTGCGATTGCAGACCTTCCTAAAGAGGAGGAGTGGGCCCAAATGCCCACAGGCATGAGTGCAGAGGGCTTCAGGTCTCCCACCCACTTGCAGAATTGTGCTTGGAATGAGAAGGGAACCCCATAAACAGTTTTATTTCTCTCTCTCTGTTACATTTCAGAAGTCCACTTGGACCCCCAGAGAACGTGGTGCCCTTCAGCTGACTGCCAAGCTGTGTGCCACATTGCACCAAGCGAGTCAGGAGCACCAGTGCCGGTGGAGTGCCCGGCCTGCCGCCTGACATTCTGCTCCTCTTGCAAGGAGACATGGCACCCACAGCGCCTATGCCAGGAAAGCCAAACTACTCCAATACCAACGGAGCAGGGGTAAGAGGGGATGGAACCCATGGAGGCAACATGGCCTTTCAGTTCCTTTTGGCACAGGGTGCTAGCTCTGTGCCTCATTAGTTTCATGCAATGGCTTCCTTCTAACATTTCAGGTGTATCTCAGACTTGCCATCTCTTCTGGTGTTTTCTTTTTTTATATATAATTCCAGTCAAAATATTCTTTTAAATGATACATTTTAATTTTTAATAATATTATTTGGGTACTTATCAAATGTGTGATGCCACTGGCACTTCTGAAAGGTGAAGTCCTCCAGGACTTTGAATCTACCTAAAGGCTTTGTTCGCCTGCTACAATTATGACTTGTGCCTATATAAAAATCCAATATGCTAATATTCTGGGATACAAATTTTTGCTTATAAAATGATTAAGAAATCAGCCTTGCTTAATATTTACAGGATCTCTGCATAGCTGAATCTTGCCTCTTTCACAGAGTGGGAGTAAAATGTCCCATTTGGTGTGAGAAAGCTGATTTATGCTGATTTTGCTTAGGCATAAAAAACTTACAGATAAGGTTACATAAAGTATTAATCTAAAGAAAGAAAACACTTCTGTGTTTAAATTACATAATGTCTGTGAATGTCCATCCTTGTTTTCAGAATCAAGTTCATTCGTGTGTGTTCAAAGTTTTCTTTTTTTCAAGAAATGAAGGTTTTACATAAAATGTAAGCATTCTTCTTCTAGAGACTTCACAGTAAAGGAATTGCCAAATATTTCTCACCCTAATTGTTCTCCTCTGAGTTTAATCTTTGGCTTTGGTGCTGTTTAAGGCTACTTTGCTCAGGCAGGGACAGTGTTATAAATTGTGTAATCCAGTCCTGTTAAATTAATGATGCAAATTGTCTTACGAAGTGCTAATTTTCAGTGCTATAGGTGATACATCAGTGAGTGTTGGATTTAAGTAGCATAAAAGACTGAGGCAATTGAGTTCCACTTTTATGTGACCTTACACCTAGTAAGGTAAGTAAGTATAGTTCAGTGTATTGGGAGTATACTGTATACAATACAGGGTATTGTACTGATGTAACAAGCTTTGCATATGAAGTGCATGCAGACATTCGATGCTCTAAAATAAGCATGGCAGGCATTAGACAGTAGATCTGAATATCAACAGTAATTGCTTTCACATTTCACTTTAGTGTTTCCCTTCTCTTGTAGATCACTTATTGGAACGGAGACAGAGGCGCCAATTAAGCAGTGCCCAGTTTGTCGGATCTATATTGAGCGAAACGAGGGCTGTGCTCAGATGATGTGCAAGAACTGCAAGCACACGTTTTGCTGGTACTGTCTACAGAACTTGGATGTAAGTACTGCAGAAAAAAAACCCCAATCACCTAAATAAAGGGTCATGGTATTGGGGTTAGTTGGAGGCCCTATGTAAGTTCCTCTCTGACTCATTGATGCCCTATAGCCCAATTCAGCTTCTAACTTCATTTATTTCTTCTCATTCATCCAGTGCTTTTATTTATATTGATATCCTTTTTCAATAAAAGATTATAGCCCTGTCCCTGAGTCCCATGTTAATTCTTTGAGGGAAATGGGACAGACTGCTTGCTTTCTGGAGGTCTATTCCAACAGTACCATTCTCTGATTACCTATTTCAGTGGAGCAGCTGAAAACTGTTTGGTTGAAAGCCAGGAAAGTGTCTTCTATCTGCTCCAACTTTCTGCTCCAAGAGTCACAGACTGTCCAAACAGTGCTATGGTACTTATGCTAGGGTGAAGGGGGTTGTTTTGTGAACAGCTGCACTAAGACCTCATATGAACTAGTCTCCTTTACCAGTCTAGTGCCATGTGTGCTAAAGAAAATGATTGGTTTGTAGACCCGAGGATAAAAACATTAGATTATGAACATGGATTATCACGTGCAAGTCACTGTTTATTTCTCAAGCGATACCAACTAGTCTTGACTCAGATTGACTTCAAGTTTCCCAGCAGGATTAAGAGTACAGGAAGTAATGGGCATATGTGCATATGACAGCATATATGTTTTGGCACAGACATCAATCACAACTGTGGGAGTGTGTAAAGGACTTTATCAGCACTACAAATAAAACGTTAGATGCTTCATGGCTTTCCTTCCTTTTCGTACTCAGTCTTCAGCCAGCAAACAACGAGGCTTCCTCATTCTTCACCCTTCCTCTTCTCAGCACACCGAGCAGGTTTCACGTGGGGCTAGGTCCTGTTCCAGCACGTGTGAGCGTGCTTGTTCAGCACGAGTCTTAGGGTTTGCCTCGGAGAACATACAGTACACGTTGGCTGCTTAACGCCGTGCTGAACTGGAAGCAGATCTGGCACTCAGGTTCTCCCTGACTCTACAGGCATGCCTTTAACAGGTTTTCATCAGTTCAAATGAGGGAGACAAATCCCACACAGCTGTAGTCGTGTGGTTCAGCTGCAGTTTTTCTGAATGTGCAGAGCCAAAGAGGAGGACTGAAAAATGGAAGAGGAAGCAGCGTCAGGTTACAGCACAGCTGGCTAGGGAAGGGGTGTGCAGGGCAGCAGTCATCTTCTGAAGAAAAAAACAGATAATTTAGTAAGTATTAATGTGGAAAGAGAAAGGAAACAGTGATTTCCTACTTTTTAAACTTTCCTGTTAAGCTTAGGAAAAAAATGACTGTAAAGTGTAGGGACAACAGAACAGAAAGTAGAAGTACCGCAGGAAGATTGTGAAAAATAGCTGTTTATAGCTATTTTTACAGTTTACAGCTTATCACCACCAAATTACAGGTTAGGTACTTGTGCAGTAGGGGCAATGCATAGCTTATATTTTTTTAAAAGTGGGGTAGAAAAGATGCTGTACAGAAGTTCAGGTCCTAAACACACCACACTTCTTGAAACTTCATGAAATTTGTCTAGATAATCATTTGGAAGACAAGCAAAATTGCCTGCCAGCAGCTGGTAATTTTAAAACAGCATTGGGAAGGTTGTGTTTCCAGTCCAGCCTTGAACCCCTCCCCAGAGTACTGTAACCTGTCCTGACAGCTTCTCATTTTGTTTTTCAGAACGATATCTTCTTACGGCATTACGACAGAGGCCCCTGCAGGAACAAGCTGGGCCACTCACGGGCTTCCGTGATGTGGAACAGAACACAGGTGAGTTCCCAGCCAGCTGAGCAGAGCTGTGAATCTTCTTTGTGTGAAGAAGAGAACATGTGCAAAGAGATTTTGTTGTTTAACGAAGGACTAAGATTATTATTTTCATGTTTTCATCTATTTATTTATTGGAGACCTATGCTGTGCTTATGCATGCATATATGTATGTTATGTTCCACCCTGGCTAAATACACATTTTTGACAACTGTGTCTTTCAGGTTGTGGGGATCCTTGTTGGACTAGGTATCATAGCACTGGTGACCTCTCCCTTGCTGCTCATGGCATCTCCATGCATCATCTGCTGCATTTGCAAATCTTGCCGAAGCAAAAAGAAAAAACACAGCCCGCCGACAACCTAAAACTCTGAGTCTGTCTGAGCCTCCATCTGTACAGCATATGTATGTGTGAAAGCACAATGGTTGGATTTTGGTGCCATAACTCCCCCTTTTTGCCAATTCTTGGGATAAGTGCCTATTCTTTACAGGCTACCCTATCACTAACAAGTCCCAGCGTGGGGACAGTTGAGATTATTGTGCAGTACGTGTGGTGTAGGTTTTTGCTTTCTAAAAGGAAAACAGGATAATGTCAGCAGTTCACTAAGATTTCCCAGAATGTTTGGGGTGTTTTGTAAATGAGGGAGAGGGAATAAGCCTGATTCAGTTCTTCTGTCTAGTAGCTTGTCTCCCATCAAAGGTTAACAAGCAGTTAAGAAAATCTACTCAACAGTTTCCTGTCAGTTGGCTGCCAAGGCATTTCTTAAAGCATTGAAATCAATTTGATTTACATTATTGATCTCGATTACAGAAGTAAACCCCAAAAGAACTAGTTGTAACTAAGAGAGGGCTCTCATTTGACAAACTGGACTACCTTGAGAGAGCTGATATTTTTTCAGATCAAATGTGGCACAACTACCTTGAATTATTAGGAGTATGCATGTTTCCCTACCATTGAGCATGCCTTTTGTCAGTGACATGGGTTTAGCAGGCTCACCACGAACCTAATATTTTAAGAAAGGCCACAATACAGCTCCTATTTTGTGTGCAGTATTGGAATCTTGGTTGTGCAGGTATGGTGTGGCTGTGTGGGCGTGGATAGGCCAAGTACCTATGGACAGTTTGTTTCCTAGGCAGTCTGTATATTTTTTCCAACAGTTTGCATGGGGTGGCAGCAGGAATCTTGTTAAAAAGTTACTCAGACCAGGGTAAGCCAAACCCTCTAAAACCTTCCAGACCCACTGAAGTGAATACTTGAGAAATGCTGTGTATGTGTAGTTGCTGTCCATTGATGGGTATTTCTTCCGTCCCACTCAAGGTTAACAAACGCTGCTACCGATAGCTTTTACTTTAAATCTGAAGGGCTGTCATTTAATGAACCCTTCATTCTAATTTGGTGCCTCCCTGCCAAACCAATTCAGACCCTGGTATCTGTTACACCTGTTTAAGTTCACTGCAACCCCACTGAAGAGCTAGAGTTACTCCAGGCTCACGCAGGAGTAGCTGAGATCAGACTCTGGTCCCTGGAGTTTATTTCTGTAATGGCTGGTGCTCCTCACAACCCTCTCCAGCGGCGGCTTTTGTTCTGGACTCCTGTCCCTACATTTTATATCTGTGGGAAGTGATACAAGTTTGCACTATATAACCAGTTGTAATTCCAAACCCCTCTGGAGAAGGGTGGCGAGATTGAAATGAGATGCTCACCCTGTGTGTTCAGTTGGGCTCCCGGTGGGCCGGTCCGCCCGCCGCTGTGCACACAGTGCAAGGCACCCGAAGAGCGCTGCGAAGAGCGTCTCTGCTGTTGCGTTTGGCCGAGCCTCAGGAACTTTGCCTTCTTGGCAGCCGTAAATGTGACCTTTTTTGTTGTTGTTGTTGTTGTTTAACTTCGCTCTCTGCTTACTGTAACAGAAGCAGTAGATGTTCTTATTTTATGGAAGTGTAGTCTGTTGAGCAGACTAGCAGGGACAAAGGCCTTAAATGATACTGTCTGGTTTACTTCTTAATTGATTTCTGTTATAAATATTGCCTGACTTCGCTGCCAGTCGATACTGGAGGGCAGGCAGCGCTCGCCAGTGTGAAAGGCTACGTTTATTCTCCATCCACAGCTTCCAAGGGAAGCAGGAAGGTAGTCAGTACCTTCTAAATAAAGAGTGCGATGCAGGCAACTGCCATTTATAATAGAGAATGTTTTCTGTGTGTGTTTTCTTGAAGAGCAGTAATGGTAGTGCTTGGGGGTACTTGTGACAGATTAAAGTGTCCAGCCCTTGGCTTGGTACTATTTTTCTACCTATGTTTTTATGGCACTACTGTCATTTCCATTTTATTTATGAACTTGATGCTGAGAGTCTTACTTTAACAAACCCTCAAGGACAAAGCTGTAGGAGCTGTACAATCTCTTTAAACTTAACCAGCATTGCAATGTACCAATAGCCCTTGCATGTTACAATTCATGGGGTTTTCAGGTTTTGTGGTCTTACCTACGTCCAACTCTGTTAGTTTCTTTCCTTGTCATCTCTGCCTTTCCCTTGGCCCTGTTTTTACTAAAATGCTTATTGGAACGAAAGTGTTCCAGGTTTTTTTCGTTAATACTGTTGTGTTAATGACACTGCTAAGTTTCTCTTTTAAAGAAAGGCAGCTGAGGGCAGTTGTCTCACCCACAATACACAATAGACCCAAGGTCACCATTTGAATTGCAATACAAATTTGACCTTTTTTGCTTCTTTGAATGTTATCTAAAGCTAATGCAGATCTCTCCACAGAGCGGAGGCTTGTTTAAATGGTTGGAAGGGTAATATTTTATGGAAGCATTGCACTTGTGCATAGTCTGGGAAAGCAACACTCTTCGATGTATTTTTAACTCCTCAGTTGATGTGAAGAATAACTCCTTTCAGAGGCTAATTCCTACAGAGCAGAAGGAAGGTGGTGCCTTTTCCATGTGCACATTTTATTGCTGGAGCCAGTTTGGGTGCCTGGTGGGGGTACTAGAAGCAGTAGAAATTCAGCAGGGAGGTGTTAGCAAACCCTGACAGCCGGCATGCCAGGCCAGGCATCTAAGGAACTTGTATGCACTTTGTCAGCAGCATCCCCGGCTTTAGCTGGAGGTCTTTGCTCAAAAATTGGTTAAGGAGAGCGTGAGCTACAGGCACACCTTCCTTGGGCTGTATAGATGCAACAAATGGGTCAATCAGGAAGCTCTAGACATAATTCAGAGCCTAAAGTAGAAGTCTTACAAGGACAATTTTCTTTAAAACGCTGCGTCTGGTGCACCATGTATCCTGGCTTTCCATTGCATGGGGATACTTAAAAAATTGAAGTCACTTTATAAGAGATTTATTGCAAGCATGAAAAATAATGCTAAAGGAAATTAGGGAAAAATAAACAAAAGCAGGACTCTGACTACTTGTGACTCTTCTAAGTTCATGTAGCTGTAAAACCACCCTCTTGAACTCCACCTCTGTGACATGGTGCATGTTAGTACCAGGCTTCACTGCTCAAACCATCTCTCCCCCTGTGGCAGGTGGCTGGCATGCAGGTAGCACCCAGGGGAGAGCTCAGGGCTGTGGCCAGGCAGGGTGCTGTGCAGGAGCTGGGCTCTACGGAACACCACCCACCCTGGCTCCATCACCAATTTGCTCTGGGGCCTTTAACCACCAAGAGAGACCTGGGAGTGGTTTAGGCCCTTAACATGCCCTGGATAGCATCTGCAGATGTCCCTCTTGGAGAACAAAAGTCACGATGACTCTATTCCCTCTGAACCAGGGGCATTTGGTCCCACTGAAAATTGTGTTCTGGATGAGGATCCCACTCAGCATCTCATGTCCTTGTGTTAAAATGAGGATGATGCTGCCTGCTCCCAAATCCACCTGTTAATAAAATCTTTGTTGTGCTAAGGCACAAGTATTTCCCTGCAGTATTTATTCCAGAACTATGATTCTATGGTCAGTACTGCTGTTCAGCAGCTGATGGTTTATTAATGGTGCTTGGGGTTGCCTACCCCAAAGAAGGGCATGAGTGGCAACAGTAATTTATGTTTCTACAGTGGTTTAATGATGCTAAATGCTACGTACTGTTGCAACATAGCACAGAGTCCAAAGATAAGTTTAAAATGTTTTAATGTTAATAGTTTTTACTTGAATGAACTAAGATAAACTGGATGACACCTTCATACTCTCTTGAAGATACACAAATGAGCAGAAATCAACTGCATTTTCACAGTGGTACAATGAAATTTCCTTTTGGCTGCTCCATTCTCTGGTACCACAGCGGGTGGTTGTGCTGGAGTGTGTGCCTGCCACTTTAAAAATTTGACATCTGTTTTGCACTTTAACCTCCTTCTCCCAGTCACTCTCATCCTTCTCAAACTACTTCCCTTCACAGTCACATTTTTCATCCTCTATCTCAGGCCAAAGATTCTTAGAGCAAAATTATAGATTTCTTTCTGTGAGGATAAAAATCTTCCAACAATTTCCTTCAGGTTTTAGTAAGAAATTTGATGCTGAGATAAATGACCAAAGATAGAAATTGCAGACTTGGCTTGCTTAGAAAAAACTCATTCACACTTAAGAGGTTTTCTTGGAAGACCTAAATAATGACTGCTTTGTTAGAGCTCGTAGGTAAGGGAGCCCTACAGCCTTTTAGCGGCACAGGGGAGATGGGTCTGTTGTTCAGTAGACCTTTTTGGAAATGTACTGGGGAAAAAGGTGTCTACATCCTACATACATATTTATATTATATAAATAAATAAAGCTTCTCTTGTATGGCTTCATATTTTAGGGATTCAAACTGCTGGAGGCTTTCTAGGTTATACAGTATGATACTTTAAAAATACACTCAAGCAGTTGAACAGAAGCGTGCTAGTTACAATACAGTTGCAAGACCTCTCTCACCCGTGAGCATGTAGGATCAGACTCTAATTTATGTTGCTGGAAATAAATATGGGAAAATTTACCTCTCCTGGAGTAGGGAGAGTTGATTCTTCTAAGGGCTGCTGGGAGGTGAACTTACTGATGACTTTCTGGAAAACTTGTTTTTGTTTGTCCTCTAGTCAGTGAAGTAACAAAACTGAATGGTTTTGCTGAAGCCCAAAAGTCTGTTTTGTGTCACTACACTCAGAACCAATGTGGTTTTATAATATATAATTATAATTTATACAATTCACATATTATTTATAATTAGTGATTATAAAACATTAATTTTAAAGTTGCCTTTTATCATAGGATAAATTAATTTTAGCTGCATTCATACTGGAAGTCTTTGCTCTTCTGCTTCTTGTAGAGAAGGTCATGGTGTTCCTGGCAAGGTAAATTCCCATGATTTGGTGCAGTTCACAGCAAATATTTACTGTTACATTTTAGTTAGGTCAGAGGTTTTGTTATTATCCCTCTTTAATTATTTGAATCAAGCAAATTTCTGTTGTTATGAAAGGTGGTTTCCTAGCAATGAATTTTGTTGACCATAATGATTTGGGCCATACAAGATGAAATCGGTTGACAAGGTCCACCAGCTTTTTAGAGGGTATGACCTCATTCTTTCCCCTTCTGCCCAAGAGGCTTTCTCTGTTATTAGCTGAAAGTTGAGGACTTCAGCCATTTGCTTGTGCCTTCTGGATGTCCAACCAGAATCAGGAGCTTCTGGTAGCCACGTGCCGGGAGATCCCAGACGGGTTGAATGTGCAATGCTGCAGCATGTATGCAGTGAGCTGCTGAAATTTCAGGAAGGTTCCTGAGCTTTATGGCTTGCTGGGGTCAGGGGGTGGATGTGGTGCATGAGGGGCTCATCCAGGCAGCTTCAAGGCGTGCTGCAGCTGTATGGCACCTGTAGTGCTGGGCCGGTTTGCTGCTCCACAGCCATGATGCTGGGCCACCTCACCGTGCATGAGTCTATCTCACCAGGGACCTTATCTCAAGCTGTCCCTTTCCATAGCTACCCACCCACTCCCCAAATACCACAGCAAGTCTCTGTTCCTTTTGTTTCCCAGTCTCTGCTACTGGCCCCTTTCTGTTTCAAAGAAACCTCCATTCAGATGAGTTATCTGGAGCTCAGCCGGCCTAACCATTCCCTTTGCCTAATGAGCAAGGGGCTGGTCTAACCATTCTCTTTGCCTAATGAGCAAGGGGCTGGTCTAACCATTCTCTTTGCCTAATGAGCAAGGGGCTGGTCTAACCATTCCCTTTGCCTAATGAGCAAGGGGCTGGCCTAACCATTCCCTTTGCCTAATGAGCAAGTCTTGTGAATGAAGAAGAGCAGCTCTGCTCCGTGCCACACTGACATTAGCATCACAGGTGCCAAGGGTCACCTTGTGAGCACTTGACTGCCCCAGCATTACTTGTCTCTGAACCATAAGTGTGTTGTTTAAATCTACAGTCCCTGAGCCCGAGGGTGCGTTTCTGAACGCTGGTGTGAACCCACAGTGGTCATGGACCCCTGTCCTTCCCTATCCAAGGCAGGTGCTTGTCTCTGTGTGTTGCAGACAGAGGCAGTGGGTTTAGCCAGGCTATTCACAGTGCTCCTGGCTCTCCTGTGTTGGAGGTCATCCAACTGGTCCAGTGCTGCTTTCGGATGTGTTTGTTTGGAATGAAGCCTTGGCTTGAGAGGGGCAGGAGAGAGGGCACCGCCGTGCTGTGCTGCGTGGGGCGAGCGGCACAGCCTTGTCTCCACAGGAGGAGTCATGCTCCTCTCCATAGGGCCACCCATTTGTCTTCGAGGGGGGGGGCTCATCTCCCACACTGCAGGGTGAATTGCTCCTCAGCATCTGGGTGGTGTCTCCCTGGTACCTGTTTAGGTTACATTTTGTTTATCAGGGTTTTGTGGTTTGTTTTGGTTTGTTCTTTCCCTCTAGGTAATACACTTTCTTCACCACCTTTCTCCTGGTGAAGGGCAAAAGGGTTTGATCTTTGTAAGATTTGTTAAAATATTTTTGTGTTTATAAGAGGATGGCTGATGTGTATTAAGAAATAAGTGCTTTTGTAAATTTTTTTTGTTGTATGATTCAGCATTTAAACATTTTACAGATGCAATTTTTTGCACTCTGGCTGCATATATTCATGAAAAAAATATTTATTTTATGTCTTTAAGGTTTACTTTGGTTTTTCCTTCTAATGTTATAAAATGCAGTATGTGCAACATTAAATAATTCATGTAAAGACATTGTCTCATTCTGTTGCAATTCTTAACTGCCTTTAAAGTGATAAACACATAAAACTTATGGGAGGAATTTGAAGGCATCTGGAGTGCTTACTGGGAATTTTGAGGATGGAAGAGGTGGGATAGGAATCTTGACTCATAGCTCCTCAAAACCAAATGACATTAAATTCCTTTTAAAGAGAGTGGGGACAGGCTCTGGGTTAGCTCCTGAGGGCTGCTGCAGCGATGCCGCCGATGTCGCAGCTGCAGTGGCGTTTGTAGGTGGGGTGTGGGGGTGCTGTAAATCTGCTGCCTTGCAAGACTTGGTGCACACCGCGGCCTGGGGGGGTATCAGGAGCAGTGAGGAGGAGACGGAGCTACCTCAGGCTGTGGGTGGGAGACACATGGGAGGAATCAGTTGCTGCAGAGACTCCTTTCTGTCCCCTTGCTCCCTCAAACCTGCCTGTCTGTGCAGCAGCGTTAGGCCTCTGCGTTTCTGAAGGACGTGAGGGAACATGGCGCCCTGGCGTGTGATCTCAGATCGACACACGCTCCTTCCCTTTCCCACACACCCGCATCCCCCAGCGCTTACGGACACGGTCACAGCTGTGGTTCTGACTGGCACCTATTAAGGTGGGGTTTGCTATTAAATATTTCCACCTTACCTACAATTCCTCCACATCCAAATGTATGAGTTTCCACCTGGGTGCCACATCTGTGGTGAGGCCCTGGCACAGGCTGCCCAAAGCAGCTGCCCCCTCCCTGGCAGTGTCCAAGGCCAGGCTGGATGGGGCTTTGGGCAACCTGGGCTAGTGGAGGGTGTCCCTGCCCATGGCTAGATGATCTGTGAAGTCCCTTCCAACCCAAACCAATCTGTGATTCTATGATAAAACCCACCATGGTTTCTGTGGGGCTCTTCACCTCAAATGATTATCTGAGAGGTGTTGAGAGGTCTGCCCCTGAGGATATGTTTTTGGGATGAGGGTTGATGTGAATGTCACCATTGTCACATACAGCTCAAAATTGTGGTCATACCTATACTTCTCCCCCAACCACCACCTCGTGCCCGCAACTTATGCTATTCCTCATAAACACCAATCACAGTAATTTTATTTATTTTGGGTTTTTGTTGTTGTTTTTGTTGTGACCAAGGCTCTGGCCCTGTTCTGTGAAGGTGCCACAAAGCAGTGACCCTCATCAGTCCACATGCTAACCCAGGTGATGCATTGCAGCAGACCAAAGGTTTCCTTCAGAGGATCATCCTGAATACCGAGGAACTGGCTTTGCAGTGGGAATGTGTCAGTTCTGTCAAACCTGTGATGGACACCAGCTGCTGACAGCCAACCTGCCTGATGCCCTGCCAGCCTACCAGCTGCTGGTGGTGGGCAACCTGCCTGCCTCCCCACCGGATAGACGAGTGACATGCCAACTCCTCTCCTGGTGACTTTGAAGAAAAAAATACCTGACAAATCTTTTCCAAGAAAAATTGGACATTTCTTAATTTCTCTCCAGCTTTTAAAATTCCCAGTCTGATGATTCAGATTTTCTGCATAGTGGAAAGTCCACAGGACCTGCAGCTCCTGTATGATCACAACTTCTTCCCTGGGTGCTTATTCTTCAGCAGAAAAAAGGGACCAAATACCACATCCAGTTCACTCAGTGCATGTGGAGAAATGGCCCTTGCCACTACTCCTGCCAACCCAAACATCTTCTGGCCAGGCTTGGGGAGGGGGTGGGGAATCAGTGCCATCAAATTTGATTTGATCCCTGCTTCAACATGTGGTTTCCCCCCACCTCTAAGTTCCCATACTTGTCATACTAGTGTTCTTTAAAAGCCTTTTAATTGAGGGTTATTTTTAACCAAATCCCTGTGTTTTAAACTCCTTGTGTCTTTTGAGATTACGAAAGATGTAGCTCACCTTCTTAACCCGTGTGTCCACAGGTTGGCTGCCAGCAGCTGGTGTCCATCAAGAGTTTGACAGAATCAACACATTCCCACCACAAAGCTGGTTCCTAACAGCCATCCACACACCCACACTGACAACCCCCTTCTCCACGGGGGCAGGTGCTGCCTTAAGCACGCCCCTCAGCCTGATCCATCCTTCCAGTTTGACAACCACTATCCACATCACCCTTGTAAAACATCTCTGGTCTCCTGGCAAGTGGGTTGGTGTCTTTGCTCCAGGGTGACCCTGTGGGTGATGCTGAGCACCCTGTCATCATTCAGTCACGCTACTCTTGAAGGCCCATTACTTCCCCTGGGGATGTTTGCTCCTCTGTAGGTGTTGGTGGCCTCCCAGAAGGATTGCCTTTGCACATACATTTCCCAGTGGCCTTTGAGACTGGTGCCAGCATGACAGCTCCTTCCTCTTTCAAGCTCTACCAATCTGAAACTTCCAATCTGAAAACTCTTTTTGGAAACCAGAAATCTCTGAAAATTATAAACAATCCCCCTGTCTTTCTAGAGCTTTCCAGGGACACCCCAGAATTAAAAGAAAACCCAACCAACTGAATAAACAAAAAACAAAACCACTCCCAAAAGCACCTATGTCAGATCAAACACTTTCCATTTGGTACCACGGGCTATTTCTCACATGGGACCTCTCAGGCTGAGCTTCTTGGCCTGAGCCTGGCTTCTTAACACCTGTGTAGTGAGTGACATCTCCAGCCACTGCTGCGCTGAGCCTCACAGATGTCCAGCAGGCAAACTCAAGGTTGCAAATCTGTACTGTGATACTCAACATAAAAAATCCTTTCTTGTCATTCCTTTCCCTAACCTGAGCTTGAACAGGTGCACCTAGCAATAAATACACTTTAAAATTCATCAGGGATGCTGGACTAGCTGCCTGGTGGCTTGTGAGCCCAGTGTCCACACCTGCCTGAAGATGTTCATCTGCTTGGTCGTTGGGTTGGTAAAGTGCCTTGTGTACATCCTGTTGCTATTTCCCTCTTGTTTTATTTTATATTTTATTCCCTGTTTGTTATTTTAAGCTGTGTTGTTATTCCCCTCTCCCTGTGCTGTCCCTATCCCAGGCCATGAGGTTTTGCCTTTGTCTCCCCATTCTCCTCCCCACCCCGCTGCTAGGTGGGGGGTGTGTGTGTGGGGGTGTTGGGTTGTGAGTGAGCAGAGCTGAGGCTGAACTATGACAAGGCTGCAGAAAGGGTTGCAGTGAAACCTCTGAGCAAGAGACACATTCCCCCTGCCCCGTATTTTTTTTCCTTAGTAGTAGTATGTAGCAAAGAAATTAGAAATCCTTCACTATGCCGGCCTCTTATTAGCATAATTCATTAACAGGCACAGTTAGAATATTTCACAGTCTTGCCTTTTTGAGCTCCATGCCTGTGTCAAAATGTCGGCCTTTGAGAAAGCCTGGAGGACTGGCCAATTAGTGGGTAATTGAGTTTTCCTGGGTCTGGACTAAGGAACTGAACTGTAGCTCAGGTGAGTGCACGTTCCTGGGGCAGTCACTGCCTGTTGTAAGAGGCCAGAGACTCCTGTGACCCTGGGCAGCTGCCTCTCATTTGGGATACTACAGCTAGCGGGGAAGCTGCCTTAGGAGCTGGTGGGCTTCCCTGTGTGTCTGAGTGTTCCTTTGCTTGGTTGGGCTGAGAGGAGGATCTGCACGTCAGGCCCCAGGAAAGAAGACTCTTGAGAGAGCATCCTGTGGAGGTGTCCAGAAGCAGCATGTGAGATACCACTAGAAGACCTATCTCAGGACCTTGAGGTTAGCTTGGCTGTATGTCTCTTGAGAAAGCTTTGAGGCTTTTTTTAATTGTTTCTGTTCCCTTCAGGAGTTTTTTTGTGTTTTGTTTTGTTTCTCCCCTGGTCCCTCTGGGAGCCCCAGGCAGGGTGGGCAGTGAGAGCTGCAATGGGAAAGGTTCAGGGAAGACTTGCATTGGTATCTGCTTCCTTGGGGGCTGAGGCTTGACTAAGCTCTCCTGCTTTGCTCTCAGTACAGCCAGGAGAGGGGAAATTGTCTGTTTTCTGGTATGTTGCATTCAGCTTTGCTGACCTAAAGCTTTGCATGTTTAGCTGTTGCCCAGCAGTGATGTTCCTGGTGGTCTTTCATCTGGAGAAGCCTTGTGGTGTGCCTGGTACTGAAGTATGCAATGTTACATGCTGGTGGCACTACAGTGGCACAGCACCCTTTTAAAACCNTTTGAGGCTTTTTTTAATTGTTTCTGTTCCCTTCAGGAGTTTTTTTGTGTTTTGTTTTGTTTCTCCCCTGGTCCCTCTGGGAGCCCCAGGCAGGGTGGGCAGTGAGAGCTGCAATGGGAAAGGTTCAGGGAAGACTTGCATTGATATCTGCTTCCTTGGGAGGCTGAGGCTTTACTTGACTAAACTCTCCTGCTTTGCTCTCAGTACAGCCAGGAGAGGGGAAATTGTTTGTTTTCTGGTATGTTGCATTCAGCTTTGACCTAAAGCTTTGCATGTTTAGCTGTTGCCCAGCAGTGATGTTCCTGGTGGTCTTTCATCTGGAGAAGCCTTGTGGTGTGCCTGGTACTGAAGTATGCAATGTTACATGCTGGTGGCACTACAGTGGCACAGCACCCTTTTAAAACCTGATCAGAATGGAGAGGAAGCCTTTGGCTTTGCTTGGGCTACAAATACAACTAAAACATGATGGTGTCACTCCAGCCTGTGCCACCCACAAGTTTTGGTAGAACTGGGGAGGCAGCAGTCTGTGACTCCTCAGGGGTGCTGGTTTACAAGTGGCAACAGGGATGCTCGGGGCTGCAGCCGGGCCTGGCCCATCTCAGATGGGTGGTGAAGGGCAGCTGGGACTGATATGGCTGTGGTGGCCCAGAAACTGCTTCTGGGAGCGGTGGGTTGGCTGGGTTTTACGCTGATCTCTCCTGCCTCNGGATATTGTTCCTGGTGGTCTTTCAGCTGGAGAAGCCTTGCAGTGTGCCTGCAGTGTTATATGCTGGTGACACTATGGTGGCACAGCACCCTTTTAAAACCNGGTGGGGTGGAGGCCTGGCGTGGCTGTAGAAAAGCTTTCTCCTTCTCTCTCCCAGAAACCCCATAATGCTTCCTACCTTAAGGTGTGTGTCTGCTCTGACCTGGGCCTTCTGTCTGCATCACCTGTGGTTTTTGGAGGAAACAATGCTCACTAGCCAGATAAAGGTGTCCTGATAAAAGCCCACCCAGTAAATACAACCAACTTACTAATTCTATTTATAAGATGAGTGATAGCCCATAAGTTATATCTTTCTTGGGCTGAAGTGGGTCAGCAGCTTCACTGACGTCATCTCCCTTGTACAGCCTTGGATGCCTGTGGATTTTCTCTCTGCCTGGTCTCTGCAGGTAACTGGCAGGGCTGTTCATGCTGTTGTGGACAGAAGTGTCTGTTCTGCACGTGGGCTGTTCCACGGGGGTGTGCAGCAGTGGTGCTGAGCTGGCCTGGCAGGGACAGCAGAGGTGCCGGGGACTTCAATCCAAGAAGCTTCAATGTACAAGATGTCTGACTGCATCCAAGCTTTAGTGACCCCAGGGCTTATTCTTATCCAGGCTTTTCTCTTACTGTCTCACCTGTTGGCTTTTTTTTTTCTCTGTGCTTCTATGTTGGCTTTAGAAAATCTAATCTCCGCTCCAGAGAGTGGGCTTTTTGTGGTGCATCACTGGCAGGGATGCTCTTTGTGCCAGACAAGGGCAACCAGCTCAGTTTGTGGGTCAGGAACACTTGTGCCAGCCACAGGAATTAAGCTTGATGTTAATCCTGTGAAGATGGAGAAGCAAGACCCTCTGTCCGCCTCTTGAGCCGTCCCCGATCTGTGTGTGAGTGGCTGTGTCCTCCAGCATACTGGGGAGATTGGTCAGAGGCGGGGGGCACTGAGCTCTGGGATGATGGGGCTGGCAAAGTGCCTTCTGGGGGAAAAGATTCATGTTTGTGGCACTTCAGGATTATTTGAATTTGGCACCTGGCCCAGCTGTTCCAGAGGATGGCTCTGTCCTGACCATCATGGGAGGTGGGAGATGCTCCCTGCTGCATGGCTCGGCTGGGTCCCGCTCATCACTCGTATGGAGCTCTGACAGGGTGAGATAATGGGAGAGTTTTGTTACAGATTTGCTCCTTTCCTTTCTCCTTTCTGTATAAGGGTCATTTCAGTCAGAAAAGACCTAATCCCATCTAGAAGAGCCAGGAAAACCAGCAGTGTGCTTAAAGTGAGACCAGTTTAGAGAGAAACTCTGTGGACCTGGCTCCCACCCTACCAGGGTGGAGGCTGAGCAGGTGACCCAGCCCCTGCAACTCATGTTGGATGCATGTGCTGATGCTTCTGCACTGATGCCTATGATGGGTGCTGTGCCCAGCCTCCAAGGTGCAAGGAAAACTTACTGGATAACCAGTACCTTGCTGCCTGCAGATACCTGCCTGCCTTTGTGGCACCACTTGTGGGCCATGTCTTGTTCCCTGGGCGCACTGGGCTGGGAGAGGTGACCCTGTCAAAGGCAGAAGAGTAGGGGAGTGTCTTGAGGCTGCAGAGGTGCTTGTGAAGATGCTTGAATGCGAGAGGCATGGGCATGGTTGTGGCAGCTTTTCCCGGTGTCCTGGGCTCCAGCTGGGGACCTGGATAGGGCATGTGAAAGATCCTTCATAAGGAGTATGTCTGTGTGGGGGCTGGAAAAGCATGGGAGACCTGCTTGCTGCTCTGAGGTCTCTCCTGCATTCCAGGGCTCTCTTCAGAAAACTAGCAGTGTGCTTAAACTGAGACCAGTTTAGAGAGAAACTCTGTGGACCTGGCTCCCACCAGGTGGACCTGGCTCCTTCCCGGTGGGCTAAGGCCCTTTCTCTGAACCCCTCCAAAGCCCCCCAGAAACCCTAGAAAGATGAATGTTGCAGATAAAAAATAAATATGAAATAAATAGAAAAAGAATAAATAGAAAAAAAAACATGGCTGCAGGGAGAGGAAGAAAGAAAAGCAGATTTGAAGTAGGGAAAGGCAAATGGTATGTGTAAGGAAAAAAAGAATCATGGGAGCAATGTGTTAGACTTCATTATTTTTTTATGCCAATTTTGATAAGATGACTCAGTTCAGCTGCTAGAGCTGAAGCATATGGGATCAATAAAAATAATTCAAAGAAGAGAGCATATATGTAAACAACAGGGGGTAAGCAAGAATAAAGCATGTGTTTTAGTTAATTAAAAGCAAAATCCTAATTTTAAGATTCTGGAGTTTCATAATTCCTCTGAGAATTTTGGTCACTTCTCCTGCTGCAGTTGGGTCTGGATGGCCTCAGGTTTGGGTCTGTGGAGGTGCTCAGTGTTATGTGCTCATGTGTGCCCCACTGCAGCCAGTCCAGAACATGCTGAGTTTGTGCCTGGGTGTATATTTTGTGGGACAGCAGCTCTGCAGGAGAAGACCTCCTGTATCTCCTGTGTGGTGGTAGCACAGAGGCTGCCAGGGTTGCATGCCTGCCTCCCTCCATCTGCCTCATGTATTGCACATGCCACCTGAGGGCATAGAGGGTGGTCCCCTCCTTCTCTTCCCAACAACCTTGTGTCCCCTTTGGGTCCTGAGCCCATGTGTTTTGGATGTTACTGCTGCATGGCTGGACCCAGCCTTCTAGGTAAAATCAAGGAAAGGCCAATGCTGGCTTTGCTTCGTGAACTGTAAATACCTTCACTCCTGAGGAATTCCAGCCGACCCCAGAGGCTGTGCAGGCCAGGGAGGGGAACTGGAGGCCACAGCACTAAATATCCCCAGGGTCTTCTCCAGCACAGGCTGTGATGGTGCCCAGTAGGGACGCTTGTGTGCCCATGGTAGGGACATCTCCACACCCTGGTAGGATACTCATTTGTACAGAAGTAAAACACTCTGGGATTTCCCCTTCTGCTCCTCTGGGAAGGCAAATCCCTCTCAGGCCCAGGGTTTTGTGTCAGTCTGCGCCTGTAACTGTCATTAAGCTGATGTCACATGGGAAGGATTAGCACCAGTGGTGACCAGGGTTACTTAGAGCCCTGGTGATTGGAGGTGTTATAAACCCTATTACTCACAAGCTATTATTATACAATCATATAGAGTACAATTGAATATAATTGCTGTTATCTAGCTATTTATATGTGGTGATCTCAGAACACCTGAGGTAACCAGATTCTCCCCAGAAATTATTATGCTCAATCACATGTAAGACTAAAACATATAGCAGCTGTCAAAGGCCTGGGGAAGGCTGGGGATGATAAGGTGCTGGGGCCATGAAGGTTGTTGCTTTGCTGGAGGAAAATGAGGCTGTTTTGCTCTTTGCAGCTTTGTGTCATTGCCCCTGCCCCGACTCCTTCCTTCAAATGAGGGAAGGGATTTGGCTGAAGTTGTGACCTCTGCCTCTTGTAACTGGATTTTGCACACCCAAAAGTCCCTGTAAAGCCAGCACTGGTGTAGGGCTGCTGCTGGGCTGCTGTGTTCTTGTGGCCTGGCAGGAGGGAGGAGACACTTCTTCACATCCTCCAGACTGAACCAAGCAGCCTATGCATCACAGCTTCTTGCCCAAGATTTGTTTTAAAAAATAGATGCTAATGTACTAAAAGGAAATATACCATCTATTTTTGATCAGGGCTTAACTAGAAACTGTGTGCCCTGTGCTTCGTGCTGAATTCTTTGTGTTTCACTTGCGTTGTGTGCTTTGGGAAAGCAATGGGGGGAACATCTACAGGCCCAAGCAGGGAAAGAGAGTCAAATATTGTTCCTGCCCTTTGCTGTTGCTATACCCACAGTAGATCTGTGGGTGATGCTTGATGCACCTCTGGTATTAGCTGGGGATACTGAGGGTCAAATGCAGAGTGCCCTGAGGTGAAATGCAGCCCACATCCCTGCTCATGTCCCTGAGGAGCTCCTGATGTGAGAGCACAGGATTGGTGACTGCTCACTAGTGACTGTGTGCAGAGGAGAAAGGGGAAGGCAGAAGCAGAGTAAGAGTGAAACAGCCATGAGTGTCAGAGATTTGTCTCTTGCCTCTAAATTGTCTCCTTGTCCGTCATAGCCACTGTCACAGTGTTGTGCTACATCGTATCCATTCCTGGGAAGTGATGGAGCAGCCAGAAATGCTGTAGAGCAAGAGGTATTGATTGCTGGCTGTGCTCCTTGCTCTGAACCTCCTGTCTATGTCAGGGCATGGAAGAAACCTCTAAAGGAGGGATTATGTGGGTGGGCAGACAAAATAGGAGCCAGGAAAATAAAAAACAGATTATAATTGCCCAGTGTGAAGGCAGAAACCCAGTGCAGGATAGAGGCAAGCTGTTTTCAGAGAGTGGTTTAGCTATTTCTTCCTTGAATGTTGCCCAGTCTGCTGGGAAGAGGTTGGTGTGGGCATACTGACAGACTTTTTCTGCCCCTGGAGGAATTGGAGGTTATTCTGGACTGTTAAGGTTGGTGGCAAAAGACTGAGAGGTGAGTCTCTCGAAGTGGTAGCCTGGGGCCTGGCAGATGGTTGACACCACAGTATGTGTTACCCCATGGAGAACTGCACATGTAGCTGAGCTGGGTGTTGGTGCAGGCTCCACAGGTCACAAGAGAGGTACAGCTACCCCCAGAGGGGTGGGATGGCATGTCAGGACTCTTCTTCCCAGCTGTCACAGGATGTCCACAGGTGTCATGCCAGGTGGCCTTTTGCCTTGTGGACCCCGCACAGGGGTGGGACAGAGCTCTGTGTTGACATCTTGGTCACCTGCATCTAATCTTTTCTCTCCTTCTCCAACCTCTTTGGGGAATTTTTGGAGCTTGTATTGAGGCTTCAGTTGGGTGCAGATTCCTTGAGCTGACCCTGCAAAGGGAACCTCTGGCCACCAAACATCATCTCCACATAAGACATGCAGACACCTGACTTAAGCATCCTGTGAATCTTTGAAGAATCATTGGAAGCTGTGTTAACATTTTTGTCCTTCCCCATTCTCCTCCCCTGCTTTCCCAAGATCTCCCATGCATCACCTCAAGGAAGGGTGAGGCACTGGACAGAGCCACATTCCTGCCCTGGAAAGTAGGACACCCTTTCTTGGAGGTGCAGTCCCACCATGGTCATGCACTTGACCACATCTAAAGGCTGCCCACAGTGAGCACAAGGGTTTTACATGGGTTGCAGAGGGATTTGAAGCATGCTTGTGTGGGGGCTTGCTGGCTGGATAATGGGGTGCCCCGTGGCCTCTGGCTTACAAAATGACCACTACCCACATCGGGGAAGAGAGAAGCAGGAGAGGATGGAACCATGAGAGCTGCCAGATAGTGTCCAGCTCCCTGTTGCCTGGCATTTAGCAAGAGTGGGCATAGAAACAGGATAAACTATTGGGGTTTGGCCCAATATGGATTCAGTCACAGGAATTTTCCCTTTGCAGCGTCAGGAAGGTTAAATGCTGATTTTCAGTGTGGCTGAATGCAACCTCCACTCCCCTCCCCACCTGTGCTGCAGCGGGTGAGCCTCTGGAGAGAGAGAAGCAAATTCAACCAGTGAAAATAGGTTATGTTCTCCACATGCCATAACATCTGACACCTCCAAACATGGTTTAGGTTGCCAGCGTGATGCAACTTCCCATTAACTGAGATCACAAGGGTTTTAACGTGGATCACTGCTTGCTTCGGCTGTGATGTGTAGGGCTCTGTGGGGGCAGTGCAGAGTTCATTCCTTTTCATTGAAGTTAAAGGATGTCTCTGAAGTATTTCAGAGGTTTCTCTGTATGGGAACTTTCGCTGTTACTTGCAGGATCAGAGTTTTTATGAGTTTGGAAACAACCTGGCTTTCCCCTGTGTACTTAGAGCCTCCCTGGGGACACTTTTCCTCGATGCTTTCCCCTTTTCTGCAGGTGGGACCCAAAGCAATGGCAAAGAGCAGGGCTTAGGGGGGTTGCCAATGATCTCTGCACTGCCAGGAAAGCAGCTGCCTGGCAGAGTGGCAAGAACTAACCCAGAGGTTTTGGCCAAGCATCATTTTAGAACCAAATCTGTTTGTGCACTCTAACTGGAGGAGCGGCCTTTGTGGTGAGGGCTGGGGACTGACCTTCACAGCAGCTGCTAAATGGAGCTAGTGAAGGTAGTGAGGACAGTGACTGTTACCTATTTGGCTCTGGGTGGGCACCAGAAAATGGAGCTACCCTTTTCCTGCTAGAAGCTCAATTTTCTTCTTGATGCAGGCTCTGAAGGGTTTGGAAGTGCCAGAGACTCCCTTCTGCAGCCTGTGAGGGCTCCCTGGGGCTGCTCCCGGATCAGACAGAAAAGCTTGGTGAGGCTGAAGGTTGGCTGCTGCCGTCACACTTGGTACGAATACCAGTGGTGCTGTGCTGTCACAGGTTGAATGAAATGCTAGGAAGAGAAGATATGGGTGAAATCACTGCCCCTGAGGGAAATGGGGTGCTCTCTGAACAGGATCATCTGAAAATACTAGAGTGAGGTGTTCAGCAGCAGACCAGCTGGGGAGGCTTGAGACATCAAAAGCCCAAGAGTGTGTTTTGAAGGAGCAGCTTTTCCAGAGAGAGGGAAAGGAACCTTCATGAGGAGGGAGAAGTGCACGTAGGCAGTATGAAAGAACACTCTACTTTTACTGTGCTATATTTGTTTCTGCTCCCATGTCCTTAGGACTCCAGTGCAATGAAGAAACGTCCCCCCTTGGTAAAGAGTGGAGATGGCAGCTGGGCTAGCTGGCCAAGTTTGTGCAGCTTGAAGGTACGAAGTACAGGTCTGGCAAAATGACCTCTGAATATTTCAGCCTGTTGACAGCTCTCTCTTGCTCACCACCTGCCGTGGGATTGGGACTGTAGCTGAGAGATGCTGAACCTCCCCACCAGCATCAGGTGTGTCCTGACTGCAGAAGGCTGCTGGTGTGGATGCTGGTTCCTGCAGCAGAGCAGGGTGGAGAGGGGAGGCGAGATGTTATGAGACAGAGTGGGATAACTGATTTGTAGATTCAGTCTATTTTCTATGGGTGAATGCTGTGGAGAGTTGTGTGTGTGTGTTGCTCCTAGCAGGTGTGAAGCCCCTCAGGAGGAGACAGACAGCTTGCAGAGGTGAATACAGGGGGCACATATTTTATATTGTATGGCAGGAACATGAGCACTATGCTGCTGCAGACCAAGGGTTCACTTCAGTCCTGTCATCTTTACCAAAAGGGCAAGCTTAAAAATGGAGCATGAGAGATGATGCTGTAGCCCAGTAAAACCCCCTTGGCTTCTCTCAGGTGGTGCTTGAAGGCCCTTAAAATAATCTCTCAATTTAGCCAGTGGTTCATTGCTCAGAGATTTGCAAAGGCTGCGTGGTGTGAGAGGCTGCAAGGGTGGGTTCCTGTATGTGGGGGAAAAAAAAGCTGGGGCAAGCAAACCCATGAGCAGCCTCACTGCTCCTCATTCCTGTGCCACAGCAGAGTTTGGACCCGCTGCCTTAAGTTTTAAACAGCCTCCTCCTTGTTGCTGTTTGCACCCTCAGGTAGGAGGAACCCAACCTGCCGTTGGGAAGGTTGTGGTGACCCTGCTGCCCCTGGAGAAGGGCTGCCATGGGGTGTCATGTGGGAAAACGGTGCATGATGCACAGCTGGGCTGGTGACAAAAGGTGTCTGTAGTCTGCAAGGGTATACTGAAAGCGGAGTGAAATAAACCCCGTATGTTATCCCAGCTACGCTCCCTCCTCTGGCCTTCATCAGGCAGCTGAGGAGGGAATCTCTGCAGGTATGTCAGGATGGAGCTGTGGGAGCAGGAGGCAATTCTGTCATGCAGATTGATACAGGTGTAAAAAGGGAAAGAGCTGGCTGGCTCTAAAGGGAAATACAATAAAGGAGAGGCTGCTGAAAGCAACCCCTTTGAGCTGAAGTGGTGGAGGAACACCCCAGAAAGGCTGCCCAAAATCATGATTGGGAGAAAACAACCCTGTCAGAGGGGAAGAGATGGAGACAGTGGGTCATGACTGGGGCTAAGGGGAGGCTGGAAAGCCTTGGGAAGGGTCTCTGGATTGGGGAGACAATGCCAAGGAAAGAGTTGGTAACTGAGGAAGGTGTGCAGACAGTGTGGCATGGAGCATCTTACACTGAGTGTGTATGGACCCTGCTGCTTCCACACACAGCGTGAGAAAGCGCCTACTACAGAAGCGAGGGGCTCGCTGTGGAAAGATGCTCTGAGGGGGTGTTTCTTGCTGGAGGCCCCCATTTGGGCCAGGCTGGAGATACAGGTGACTGAAGGCTCCACCACCTGATGTACAACACTCACTGCCGGGGAAAGCAGATGTGATGTGGGCAGGGGGGATGAAAAAGGTGGAAGGAGTAATTTGGAAATGGAACCAGCCCTCCAACCAGTTGGAGAGGCAACACCTGCCTGAGCTGTGAAAGTTGTGAGGTTTTGGGCTCTGTCTGTTTCACCTTGGTGTGGGTGAAGGATGCTGTAGAGTTTGCAAGGCTGCTGGACTAGGGTGGGCAGAAAGCTGTAC
>VXBZ01004241.1:1989-13694 GCA_013399135.1 Heliornis fulica
GAACTTGCTGAGGGTGCACTCCATCCCACTGGCCATGTCACCCACAAAGATGTTGAATAGGGCCGGGCCCAACACGGGCCCCTGAGGGACGCCACTCGTGACCAGTCTCCACTTGGACATTGAGCCCTTGACCACCACTCTCTGAGTGTGGCCATTCAGCCAGTAGTATGTACCAATTGTGTCCTTGTTTACTTGCACTTCTCCCAAATTCAAGGATTCTTCAGGGTTCCCTGATTCCTGCATCACACCTTTTCTAGGGAACGTGGTTATAACCTAATAATGCTTGAGGAAACTACAACTATCATCTCACCATGGAACAACATACTTCTAGATACTAAAAACTACCAAACCAAGGTGCACCTGGGTGGGAAAGACTGGTTTACTCAAGGTGAGTAAGCCTTGCTCACATCTATTCATGGCTGAATCCCTGCAGGACATGACCAGGTCCTGGGATGATCCTTGTGATCTGGGTGCTGCAGAAAAACATTTGACAGTAAATAAACCTGCCACAGCTTTAGGGGCTCATATTTTGAAAGCTTCCAAGCTGAAAGCAGGACATGCTGCAGACAAAAATGACCTTTTCAGAAGCAGACATATACACATACACAAAAGAAATCCTATTTCTAGCCTCAGAGAGAGTATATTCACTTAATCTCCAGTGCTTGCCAGGTTAATGCAGCCTCAGGTGGCATCTTTCTGCCACAGCACAACTTCAACAGGGTGCATCAATACAGGTTTTTATATTTATCTCACTGTTGTAATCCCAATTCCCCATAGAAAAGGGGACAAATGTAAGAGAAGGCGAGGGGGGTAGAGCATGCAGCTTTTAAACCATCATACCATGCTGAACTGCAAAGGTGCTGAGAGCAGCTCAGACAGTCCATAACACAAGGTAAATGGAATATTTAGAATGAACTGGTATTTGTACTTAAGTTCATGACAGGCTGGGGATGGCTGCTTTGAAGGCTCATATGAGAAATACAAGATAAAGGATCTCTTTCACAACTTCATTTCTTCTATCACTGAAACAGAGCACTCTTTGGGACCTTACAGGGAAAAAAGATACTCCTTCCCTTTAAAACAACATCCCTGACTCAGAGAAATCTTAAAAATCCACATGCTGCAACACTGCAGGTTTGAAACACGCCTTTCCACCTCTAGCACTCAAAAGTGCCCAACAAAGAAAGTCAATCTCATCAGCTGCATCTGCCAAACTGGAGCAGAGGAAGAAAAAAAGAAAAAAATAATAATTAAAGAAAGGTTTGCCTGAAGGTCACCCAGCAGCACGGTGGGAATAGGAGGCTGGGACAGTGAGTGGAATGGTGTATCTGACACGACCAAATCCTAAAAATACAGGACATTGTGGGGGTGGATACAAAATATGGAAGTCCTTGAGGCACCTGTCTTCTTCCCTAATTCCTGTAAAGCCTGTAGCAAGCATCTTGTTCACAAATTATAGCACATGGGATTTGGTAACTGCTGTGAAGGTTCAGGAACCACCATATACAACCAAACAAGCTGGTGTAAAAATCCCTCACATTTCTGGTAATTCCCCAGAAAGAAAGAGGCAGCTGAAAATAACCAAAAAGTAAACATAAAAAGGATGATAAAAACAGGGTCAAACAAAAGGACTAAAGCTACTCAGGTGACCAGAGTAAAGCAACAATGACAGAAATATTAAAAATAAGGGTTTCTGCCCTACCTTACATTTACAGGATTGGAGGGCATCCAATGTCCATACATGCACAAAGGCCTTTAGTTTATTTCTTGTGAAGAAAAAGCTCTGGAAGCAAAGCACTTCCATAAATTAATAATAAGCACTTCAAAATACACTGTGGCTAAAAAGCAGGAGGGAGAATAAGGACAACTCATCTAGGTCCATCTAACTGTGAATGCCTAAATCACCTTCCTCCAATGCACAAAAACATGTAGGATGGCAGAGTTCAAGAGACAAATGAATAACATCACCCATCTGTCGACTGTGCCTGAATTTCCCAAGCTCTCCATTCACAGAAGGTGAAGTTCATTTAAAACCACAAAGCTTTGCTCCCACTCCAGCTGTTGGCCATGAGAAGTAACTCAAGCGTAGATAAACACCAGGGCTATGTCCAACTTCTCCAAGCCCTTGGAGTATCCATTCCCTGGAGGCTGAGATTGTGAGTAATGACAAAACCCAAAGCCTGAAACTCCAATAACTACCTGAAAATTAAGTCTCATGTCACCATGAGAGGCATGTGGACCACAGAAGGAACACGCTCTGAGGAAAGACTTAAGTAGAGGCTGCTAAAACATAAAATGAAGAAAAAGAGCATGGGGAAAAACGAAATAAATCACAGGCCTGAAATGAACAGGAGAAAGACAGAGTGTGGTAAATGCAGGGGTTAAATAGAGGACAGAAAGTGACAGTGTTGAACACCGTCCTGTAAATATTTACATCTTACCTACTGACTGGGCATAAGGCAGAGGTTGAAAGTGAAAATGTGATTCACTCAACACAGTACACATGAGCAAGTGAGGTTTTTCTACCCATCTACAATGGATTCAGAGGACCACGAGGTCAAAACAACGCTGTAAGCACAAAGCCAAGCCATGATAAATACAGGCTCAGTAGCTCTACACACAGCCCTCTGCTTCATCATGCCAAAGCACTGCACAGCAAATCTTAGAGAGGAATTTTCTCTTGGCTGTCGTCCTCTAAATCTCTTTTTTTATAGCTACTCAGACCATTCAAAGGGGGTGCTCTAAAAAATAGAAATTATCATTTAGCACAGTGCCTACAGTATGTCTGTGAGCACAACAGCCTCCACGAGAGCAGGGAATGCATCAAGCCAGGACGTGTGAGCCTTCCCTTCACTGTAAATCAACACTGGGAATAAAAAAACCCACAACCCCAGCTCAAACCAGTAACAGATGAGCGATGCCAGCTACCTTGTGTTGCAGGAGGAGATGCTGAACGGCAGGCTCACATTCCTGAGAAACACCTTGAGGGTACAGACAGGTGATTTACACAAGGCTCCTGGCTGGGGGGGTTGGGAGCACAGGCTGCTGCCTGAGTAACGCTGATGAGGACAGACAGCGCTCTCCAACCTGCAGCACCGGTGGCAGCCGCTGGCCAAGGCCGAGAGGAGGAAGAGAAATAGTTGGATGTTGGAAAAAAAAACCCACGTTTGGAAAGTGAGGATTGAAAGAAGGGAAAAATTAACGGTGGGGAAGCAAGGAGTCAGGCAGAGCAACGAGCACAAAGGAAGCAGATGAGAGTGCTGATGAAGCAGTTTTGTGTTGTGGGGGTTTTTAGCTGGAAAATAAAATTTGGGTGGAAAAAATGATTATTCTTGCATTATATGGGGTTTGACAGTGCTTTGAAGAGAGTAAAACAGTCCCTATGGTTCTCCTTCTGTTTATAAGAAATATCTGGATGATGGGGAGTTTATTACCTCCACATTTTCTGAATGTTGTGTAAAAAGCAGTTAACCCCAAATGTGAGCCAGCCAGATATTAATGGTGTTTTAAACTCCCAATAATCCACTGGGACAAACACCCCTCAGTCCCAGACATCAGACAAATGCATCCTGCTAAATCCAGCCCACTGCTGCAGCACTGCCGAGCCAGGAGCAGAGAACATATTGGCTTTTCCAGGCTGAAGCCCTGATGCTGCCACATGATTCAATGAGAGGGGAAAAGCTGTCACTGGTGTCACATCGAAGGAAGTCATCTTTCCTGAGATGCCATGGAATATTCAGACCATCCCCTGACCCAAGGAAGCAACTTCCTCTTCAGCTAAAAGAGGAGATTTGGAAAATCTGAAAATAACAAGATACCACTTCCCAACACTCCTGCAGTGAAACAAGGCAGGTCAAGCCCCTGCAAGGGAAGGTGACTTCACAAAACCATCTAAGTTGCTAAGAAAATAACACCTGACCTCACAAACTCAGCAAATGCCAGGGTGAGTTGGGTAAGCAGAACTGCAGGTTCCCACTTGTTCAAAAGGAAAATGAGTATTTTTTGTGTTTCTTGTGATAGTGGCCCACTTGTGGTACCTTCTGTAGGCATGGCATGTGCACCTTTGAAGGTGCTTTTCCTCAGTGTTGTTCCCTCTGATGGTATGTTAAGCTGAGGTCTTCTTTCTGTAGACTTTGCCAGCATTTTGCTGAAATCTTGCTCTCCCCCAATGCTTCATGCTTCCCAGAGCATGTTTTTACAAGAAGTTCCCTTCACACTCGAAAGTCTTGCAGAAAAGAAAGAGGTTAACGCAGACTGAGAATCCCTGTGACATTAAGGACCTTTTAATTGGTTACCAGACCTGCTTTAGGGCACATATTAATAGGGCAGAAGCATTACACATGCTCCTTCTCTCTCTCCTTGACAAACTGCCAGAGGAAGGAAAGTCTTTTGGTCTTGTCAAAAGTACAACACAATCCATATAAAAACCTGGAACTCAGGGACTAGAAATCGATGTGTAACTAGAGTAGGTTGATTGGAACCGAAAATAACCCTTATAGAAAACTCAACAAGGTGTTTTACCATTGCACTGAGGGTCTCCTCCCAATCTGGTCTCTCTCTGGGATGGATGCTTCTCTGAAGCTCCGGCACAAAGTCATCTTCTTCTGTATGTAGAGAGGACTTCATCATTCTGCAAAGGACAGAGAGGTTAGATACTCAGGAACCATTCCTAGGTCATATTACATACAGTCTGCTATGGTGCTCAGTTATGTGCCTCATATAATGATATAAATGCTCTTATAAATCCAGAAATCTTACAAACCTCTTACTTGCTCATTATCCAAGGAGAACAAGAGTGTAAATCTGGTGGAGAGAAATCTGCACTTCCTCCCCAATCAATGGATAATTCTGTTTAATCACCGCACAATTTGCAAGTCTTAAAACACAGAAAAATGCAGGAATAATTTTCAGTCCATTTAAAAAAAAAAGTAAAATTCTGTTTCTATTGCCCAGACAAACAACATCAGCCTTAGAAGAAGCAGAATTCTTCGTGCATTTGAATCCTTAGTTGTCACCACATGTTGGGCCTAAACCCAAGGCCTGAGCCATGAGTTCCCCTGGTTCTCATTGACCCTGTGGCTCCTTCAGCCACCCCAAATCAGCCTCATTTGATCAAGGATAAGGAGCCATCTTTCAGATAAACACCCCTGAAAGTACAATCCAAGCTGCTGCTTGACTAAAGCACTTTGACTAAAGGCTTTGCTTGAGGTCTGAAGCTCTGACAGCCCCACATGCTGTTTACCACCAGGACATAAAATGGCTGGGCCAAGGCATTTAACTCTCCTTTGGACCCTACCTGAGTGTTAAGAACAAAGTAATTAATGCTCACAGTAATAGCATGACTGGGTTGCAAAGTCACACCTCTATAATTCCATATTTAGCTTTGTGATCACATTTATGCTCTAACACAAAGCACCTCCTAGAGAATAGGTTACAGGACACAAACCCAAAAATCATAATGCCTGGGGCTAATGCCACCGAAGGGTTCCTGTGCCCTTCCCACTGCAAGCATCACCAACTGAAAGGAGGTTGTCCCTAATGAGGCAGGAGAAAGAAAATTACACCTACATGGTGTGAGCTGTATCTACAAGAACAAAATTTGCATGAAAATGCCATGGCTGAGGACGGAGAGGTGCAATGCCAGTGCAAGTGGGAGTCTTGTACCTATGCAGGGTATGTGTTCAAGTGAATTTGGTGCTTCTGAACCTGAAAATTTGGTGCTCAAAGTGGCAGCTCTTTCATTTCTCCTTCACATAGGAAGGAGGAGGAGATGTGGCCTGTTCCTCACAACCCTGGCTCCACCACGTGAGAAGTTTGCCACTCATTTTAATTGAAAATGAAAGCTGAAAAAAGTCCTGGTTGCAGAAAGGACATCCCATATCGTGCAACACCAAACCAGGAGATGAAAAAACCCAACTTGAAGTTAACCTCATCATTTCCAAAAGGCCACAATAAGGCTCTCCTCAGGCTTTGTAGGTGTTTGGGCTTGGCAACACTGCAGTTGGACAGAGATTCACACAAACCCTCCCAAGGCAGGTTTACACCACCAGGCAGCATTTAGCCACCAGATGATGCAATGAGAAGGGTAACCCGATGGAGACCCACCTTTCACACCACAAACAGCTTATCAAAACACACACTGTCTTCCTTGAAAGACTTGAAAGCAACAAGATGGAATTTGCACCATTATCAGCACTTTGGATTACAACTTAATTTGCTACACAACTCCTCAGGCTTAGGGCAATTCACCCAAGGATGGGCCTTCATCCACCTGCAGCTCAGGGAGCCTCCATGTAAGGCCAACCTTACTTTCTGGAAAGTTCATCACATGGAGGAAAGGGCAGAGATCGATAATAAAGATTATAAAACTAGCATACAAAAGGATGCTATGTGTTTTACACAAGGTTGGTGTTCATCCTGGCTACTGTGAACATTATTTTGGCTACTTCTAGGAAGATGATTCATGTCAGTTTTGCTGTAACACTGAGCACAATGAAAAATCCATCACTTCAAAGTACCCTTGGGAATCAGGCCCGTGTTCTGGGTCTTTCCCCTCACAGTGGTCAAACCTGATGTCAGAGCAGCCAGTTGGTTTTACCTGGCTCCAATCTATTCACTCACATCAGATGATGCCTATAAAAGGCCATGACTGACTCTTCCCAAACTCTTCTCACAGATATCCTGTTATTCCTCTTATTGAAGGTGTTCTGGACTTCCACTGGAAATAACAAAGGCTCTGCATGCATAACTGAGTACTTAAACCAAATTCTTTGAGCATTTGCCAAACCTTTCTAAGGGAATATTCTACTACTGATAGAAATGAAATACATTATCACAATACCAGAAAAATATTGGAAATGATACTGAAGATTTTTTTAACACAATAATAAACACTTGAAAACCATCTGCAAACCCTCATTAATCTTTAATAGCAACTATTTAATTCCATGTCATCTGAGACACCAGACTGAGGAAGGCTGAGGATGCCACAGGTAATATTAGTCCCTTGGCTATTAAGTCAAGTAGCTTTTTCCTCCCTGTGCCTGACTGAGATGAAGGAAAATAACCTTGTGAATTAGCAGTCCTGAAACATGGCCAGGAGTAGGGTCAGCCAGGGCAAAGAAGAGGAAGAAAGGCAGCTCATGGAGATGCTCCTCATGTTAAGTTACTTCAACAGACTTTAGAGGAACTCTTTGAGTTCTTAAGGGTGACACAGAGTGGAAGCAAAGCTCAGGGTCCCAGGAAAGGTGCCACAAAAAGACTCAGACTGCTGAGGGAAGGGGAGGGTTTTTCCCCCAAGACAAGTCTGGAGTATTATACTATAGATAAAAACAATCTATGTGCATTTTTCTATCCATGGGTACTCTATATATCTGACATCATTTTAGTTTACAGAGCAAATGAACAGCAGAACATATGTAAAGCTGTAACAAGGTTAATTTTCTTGGGTTTGCCATGGATTCTTTTTCCCAGTAGGGGAAAACACCTAGAGTCCCACCAGCACCTACACAAACACTGACACATCTGTTTGGTAAACATAAAGAAATCCAAAAGCTACACGTGACCATTTCACAGGAGCTGTAAATGACCAAAAATTTACTCAGAGTTTAATCCCATCCATAAGAACACAAATACAATTATATTCCAAATGCCACTTGGAATGCAGCTCCCAATGCCCTTCACATGAAATCTGCAACCATCATATTAATAAAGGTTCTGGCTTATAGAGGCCATTAGGCAATCTCTGCTCAGATGAATGAATCCTTCTTCATTGTAAATTGAGAATCAAATGTACTGGAACAAATGTTTACAGGATGTCTCACAAAAGACACAGCCTGTGTTCACACCCATTCTTTAAAGATCTTTGGTAGGTCAAGTTGATAAAGTTCAAGTCAGAGCTTGTGCAGCTGTACCTGATCCAACTATATCAAGAAAACATCTCATGCCCCTTTCCATGTTCTCAAATCCAGTTTCTTGGCCCCATCATCTAAGGTTGGACCATGGCTGCTCACCAAGCATCTTGGTACAAATAGGTAATATTTTCTCCTGAGAGTTTGAAGATGACCCAGATCCACAAATATCCACAAAAATCCACAAGGGTTTCAAAAACAAAACAAAAAAGAAGAAATTAAAATTAAAATATTACCTTTACAATATTATGGGATTCCTACAAGAGTGCTTGTTCCCCTTATGCAGGTTGTTTGGCACGTACCACATCCCCCTGGTAAACTGCAGGAGGACCAACACAACTGTCCTGGACTTTGATGTCACCTGGATGCCGATGACAGATTACCAGCTCTCCTCTGGGAGGACATGGGGGTGTTGACAAACTCCTTCCAGAGGTGCCCGATGGCTGAAAGCCACCTGCTGGCATGGAGGCACAGAGCACTCTCAATGTCAGGCTCCTGGATCAGGGTTAATTCTCTGCTTGACAGATACTCACTTTGGACTGGCTGGATAGATTTTTTCAATTAAATGCCAAGCATGATCTTTAGGTTCCCTCTATGGGGACATGGGGCATTTCAGCTTTCCTTGCCACTCCTCCCACTAAGGCCTCTTCTTTCTGCCCTCCATGTGAGAGTGAGAGCCAGTGATAGCTGAGTTATTTATTATTTATACAATGCTTTTGTTGTGCCTGGAGATCGCTCAGCCAACATAAAAGCACAGCTCTGCCCTGCAGAACCAACGATTCCAGAGGATTTACAGCTTCACTGAAAGGGAATATAAATTCTACCCAAGAAGCCACATTTAAATAAGGCTTATGCTGACACAAATCTAGGCTGAAAACTAATGAGTTTCAAACATTATCTGATAAAAACTGGTATTTATGCTGCTCAATTTGCAGAAAAGGCCAAAATAACACAGGCTTCACCAGGGCATTAAAAAGGAACAACCAAGCAGGCACTGCAGCTGATTTGGGGTGTCTTCAGGCTTCAGGGCTTCACTTCAGGCAAACCTCAAACAAATGCTGAGCATATTAACCCTTCAAAGCATAACAACTCAGACACAGCACCCCTGCCCATCCAGGGCTAACCAAGCTGAGGGTGTCCAGGATTTGAGCCCCTAACTCTTGATCACAGCACAGAAAGGTAAGCCAACAGGGAATCAACACAAACTTGGAAGTCAGCTTCAGAGAGTTTGAAGGCAACTTGATTGAGATGAGGAGTCTTGATGCTACAAAGAGAATATCTAAAGAACTGTGGATGTTGCCACACAATATATGACAGCACAATTAAAGACAACACTTGGGTTGTCCCTTGTCCACACAAGGAAAGGTGGAAAAAGTAGGGGACAAGAACTGAAATCTGTCCCAAAGCTCATAAACACTTGGGCAAGAAGTTGGAATCTAGTGAGAAATGCTGATACACACATATTTCCAACCTCCAGCTTGTCCACCCACACATACACCCCAACCAAACAGCCCCACCACCACTCACCAAAGAAAACATCAAGAGAAAGATGGAAAAAAACCCAAAATGAACATCCCCTACCCAACCCAATATTCCAACTAAACTCTGCATCTATTAAATGAAAACTAACACAGTGGAAAGGAAGGAAATGATCACACAATATGGAAAGCAGAGATATCTCAAAAGCCCCAGGAAAAATGAAACAAGAGATGGGAACTGAAGGCTGACAGTGCTGACCTGAAAGAGGATTTCATTTCCCATGTTTTAAATCAGCTTTGCCAACACCTTGGTGATTACCTTGTGCCCATCTGTATTACATAAAACAGGATTTCTGAAGTCTGTCTCAAGGATCACACAAAGTGAAGACAGGAAAGACCTAGAAGGTCAGCTTAGAGCACACCTCATAAATAAACAAATGGTAAATGGTTTGGATTTAATCCTCGACCACAAATGAAAGCCTGGCATAACTAAATGGTTTACTGTGATTGATTTGACAAAGTTGAAAGCAGTAATTGCTACTTTTGATGGAAGTTCACAGTCAGGGAGCCAAAATTCAATTGTTTGGGAAGCAACTAAACAAGAAAAATTAATAGACTAACAGCCTATTACAGTAAAAGAGTATTTTTTCTTTAAGCCATCTGAATTATCAAATGCTCATAAGCACAAAACAAACTAAATTCCTCCTAATTAATCTATGCACTACCTGTGCTAATAAAGAGGTTATTTACTGCCTGGTTTTGAAAGGTTTTTAACCTGTGGTCTGCAGATCTTGTGAGGGTCTGAGGACTATCAGTATGGTGAGCAGAAGCTGAGAAGGGAAAGGAATTCAGTGCTTCCCTGCAGCTACTCCATATGCATGCACCTTGCAAGGAAAGGCATGCTCTCATGGCAAATTCATGTATGTGCCTGAAGAAAGAAGGCTGGAAATCCCAAAGCTATGGGAATAGAGGTCTCAACAGGTTGGAAGAGTTGCTTTGGGTTGGAAGGGACCTCAAAGATCATCTGGTCCCAACCCCCTGCCATGGGCACGGACACCTTCACCACACCAGGTTGCCCAAAGCCCCATCCACCCTGGCCTTGAACACCTCCAGGGATCCAGGGGCTTCCACAGCCTCTCTGGGCACCCTGTGCCAGGGCCTCAGCACCCCCAGAGGGAAGAATTTCTTCCCAGTGTCTAACCTAACCCTGCCCTCTTTCAGCTTGAAGCCATCACCCCTTGTCCTGTCCCTGCACTCCCTGGGGAACAGCCCCTCTCCCACTTTCACCACTATTACCAAGTCATATTGATTCCATTTTACTGACTGTGGTTGTTCACAATGAATCATGTCACTTACAGCTCCAAAAATGGGTTTAAACTACTTCACAGTATCAGAATTTCCAGCTTTTCCAATTTTCAAATTCCAAATTCAGCCTGGTAAAACCAGACACACATCCAGGGAAGCCAGCTGAGGTATCACCAATATACAACATTGTCAAAAGAACTGTGTAATCCCTCATTCCAATTATTGTCATTCAGATACAGCAGGCCATTTACAGGGTCACAAAAAACTACTTCAAGTGTATTTTTAGTTTTGGGATCTCTATTTCTACAAACTACTTTAAAAGAAGAAAATAAATTACTTTCCCATATGATGTGCATCACCACCTGTTAGTCTCAGCTGTCTGCCAGGAGAGAAATCTCCTTCTCTAAGGAAAAACCCTGCTTTTCTTAGAATTAACCCTCCATTGTCTGGTATAAAAATTAGGAAAGCCTATTTTTAAATGGAAGACAGGAGTTTAAAAAGTAGTATCTCTTTAAGATCAGCAGCAACACTTGATTAACATCTTAAAATGGCAGAGTGGACATGTTAGCCCTTCCTCCCACTGTTGATGCACCCCTACAAGAGGGAAGCAGAGAAAGCAGAGACAGAACTGCAGAAATTAATGAACATATTGGATTCCTGCCCTGATCCAGCTCCAAGACAGACAGACAGCAGGAGAATACCCTGGGCCTGAGGGCACAGACTGGGTTCTCACTCTGTCACACATCTCAGGACCTCCTCCCTCAGCCTGACACCACAGCTCTCCCAGCAGGACCTTGACATTGCTGATGGGGAATCATAGAATCATAGAATGATCAGAGTTGGAAGTGACTCCCAGAGGTCATCCAGTCCAACCCCCCTGCAAGAAGCAGGGACACCCCCAACTACATCAGCTTGCTCAGGGCCTCATCCAACCTGGCCTTGAACATCTCCAGGGATGGGGCATCCACCGCCTCCCTGGGCAACCTGTTCCAGTGCTCCACCACTCTCACAG
>VXBZ01004241.1:15598-46040 GCA_013399135.1 Heliornis fulica
TCCAATCTAAATCTCCCTCCCTCTATTTTGAAACCATCACCCCTTGTCCTGTCACAACAGGCCCTACTGAACAGCCTCTCCCCATCTTTCTTGTAGGCCCCCTTGAGGTCCTGGCAGAGCGCTAGAAGGTCTCCCTGGAGCCTCCTCTTCTCCAGGCTGAACAGCCCCAACTCTCTCAGCCTGTCCTCGTAGGAAAGGTGCTCCAGCCCCTTTATCATCTTTGTGGCCTCCTCTGGACCCTCTCCAACTGCTCCATGTCCTTCTCATGTTGGGGGTTCCAGCACTGGCTCCAGCACTCCAGGTGAGGTCTCCCGAGGGCAGAGTAGAGGGGGAGAATCCCCTCCCTCGCCCTGCTGGCCACGCTCCTCTGGATGCAGCCCAGGGTGCGGTTGGCTGCTGGGCCCCAGAGCACATTGTCGGCCATGTTGAGTCTCTCATCCACCAGTACTAAGTGCTACCAGTGGTAAGTGTATGTAAATAGAGAGTAACTCCAGCTATTCCATGTCAGTGGTATCCACAGCAAAAATGAGGCTGCTTCATCCTGTCTATGTCTAGACACCATTATTAATCCTTTTCCCTATTATTACTGCTACTGGATTCTTCTTGCCCAGCTAAATTGTGACCATCTTGACCCTCGACTGCAAAAAGTCGTCAGGGACTGATTTAACCCGTGGGGGTCACATGGGCATCCCATGTGCAAAGGGATACTGTAATTACTCCTCGACAGCAGAGACGTGTGTCACAAGCAAGGAGGCTGTGCTGGAGAAGCAAAGCACAGACCACCACCTCTTCGCATTCCGGAATGGAAGCAGCACTGGTGCAGTAAGGAAGTCTGAGAGCTTGACAGGCCAGAAGATAAAGGTGCTCTAAGAAAACATCTTGCTGTGGTTCAGAGGACATGTCCATCCTTACCTCGTGCAGAACCAATGCCAGCTACAAACAGACCCGGTGCTGATGCTCTTAAACAATCAACAAACCCCCCTTCTTTGGCTCCTTGGGAACAATTTGCAATGGTTCAATCTCTTTATCAGCAACTGCAAAAACCCTCGAAACCTTCACCAGGCGGGAAAGAGCTCATTCACCTCCCTTGCCTCGAGTTCTCCAGGATACAGCTGCAGCCACTACCACCCAACCATTTCTACCTCTGACACTCACACAAGCAGCTTCGGTACAAGAGCATTGGAGCTGGCTCTGAATGGAAACCCTGCTGCGAGGTTTCCTGCTGCTGCAGAGATGAATAGAGAGAGGACAATTAGCCAAAGCTTCGGTCTAATTTCGATTTATTTTCCTTTTCAGAGGAGAGACTGAGAGACAGTACATCATAACACAAAACTTTAACTCCAGAGGCTACTCAGAGAGGCACAACGCTGAAATCCCACGTGTAACCTACCTTATAAGGACCTGTGATCACAACGCTGTTGTCTAGTGACCTCCATCCTGTGCAGTGCTGTAATGGATATGCCAGCAGCCTATAAACTGTCAAGGCAAGGACTGCCTGCATCAAAGCAGACAAGAACAGGAATACTTCCATCCCTTCTCCAAAACCCCACAGTAACTCCCAGCTCAAGTGACCTGCCCTGTATACCAGAGGAAGACCGAGCCTGAAGTGGGAGATAACTTCAGCTGGGGCTCTGCCATCCGCTGTTTCCCAACCTGCGGCCCTGACCACCACGGGTTTATGCAATATCTCCTCCCCGCCTTTCTCCATCACCTTCTGACCTTGTTTCACAACAAGATAAGGACAGAAAGCAGTAAGTTACGTACAGACAGACACAGGGACCACCTTCTTCCCCACCTCTGCACACACTGCCCTGGAGGAGAAACTCATTTCAAAGAGGAGTCGCTTTCCAGCAGCAAAGCTGATGGCTGTAAGTGACACCTCATTGAGCCCCGGCACCGTTCCAGTTCACCTGCACTGGGATGTTGTATCCCAAAGAGGGGATGGAGCAAGAACTTAACACACTCCTACAAGACTTTCTTCTGGCTTTGGCCACCTATGAAGTTTCACATGGCTTTTGCAAATCCAGTTGTGATGTGTGTCTGCACTGAGCAAAGAGAACCTGGATGTATGTCTTAGCTTTGGCAAACACTGGAGCCGAGGACCCAAGGTTGGAAGGGTGCTGCAGTGCTTCATCATGCAGCATCACCCCAACCCTTTGGGTGTGCCAGAGCTCAGGAAAAACAAGAGTTCTGCTCGTTTTTTCCAATTAACTGCAGGGAGGGAGGAAGCATCTGAAGCACGGTATATTTTAGTGGAGGGTGGGGGAGAAGAAAAAAAGAGACAGGTCAAAACTTCTGGGATTTGGGGTTGTTTTTTCAAAAAGCAAATTATGAGCAAAAACAATATAATCAGAATATAACCCATGAGTAGGAATGGGAGTATTTTTAAATTAAAAAAAATTGTCAGCCAGTAACTGTCACCCTTCTAAAACAAAGCATATAAACCACACTGCTGCACAACACCAGCAGCCACGAGAGCCCCTGAAACACCGGCTGAGTTGTAAAGGCATAAGGAAGGAGGGGGTCAAAGAAACAGGGAAGAAACCCCAAACTATGCAGCCACAGTCAAGATTAACAAGATATTCATTCCAAGAAGACCCCGTTTCTAATGCATGAGAGAGAATGCAAAGTATGAAAGGTGTTTAACTGCCACAGCAGAGCAAGCAGAGAGGTTGGCTGTCCCCTCCGAGACAATCCGTCCGCATTCACAGGCTGCCCCTGCACAAGGAAAATGAATTTCTAAATGTTATTAGAGGAACATTTAGGTGTTATTAGAGGATCCTGAGCTCAGTTCTGCCATCAGCACATGCCTCACTCACCCTGCTCCTAGAGATGTACGGAGGGACCATCTGCAAGGGGCTCCGCTGTGCCTGAAAGGAGCGCAGGTCTATCAGCCGTCGGAGGAAAGCACAAGGTACGTGACCGAGTGCTTCAGGGCTCCAGGAAGAGAGCTGCACAAACGACTGGGGAGTTGTGCAATGACTCAGCAGGAAAAGAGAAGAACAAAAAATTAAAGGAAAAAAAAAATAATAGTACAGCAGCAGATAGGAAAGCCTCTTCTGTAAGAAATGACAGCTACCATCCAAAAAAATAAGAGAAAGAAACAGAAATGGGAAGAGTTGCCAGCCTGGATTCCTGCCTAGCCCCAGCAGCTCGGTGCCCAGAGTTGTTTCTCCGGACCAGTGGATCTCTCCCACCCTTTGCAGCACACCTGAGCAAGCAGAGGCGCAGGGAAGCGAGCTGGCGTTAACCCCTGCCTCACCATCTCCCCGAGGAGAGCCAGGAGAGCTTTGCACCCTGAGCAAAGCCAGGACACAAGTCAGGGAAGCTGAGAGCAGAAAGAAAAGGCTGCCCTGGGAAACCCAGTGCAAACTCGGGAAGGAAGGAGGAGAGGCATGGCAGGACAAGAAGATGACGTGGTGCTTCTGCACCCGCCTCGGCTGCTGCTCCTGAGAAACCAGAGTGAAATTTCAGCTCCCGTTTGACTTGCGTAACTTTCCAGGACGGCTCTCCCGTGCCTGCTGGGGCTCAGCAGCTCTCCCTCACTGGGTGAGATTAAAGGTAACCTGCTAAACACAGGCAGTGTCGTCCAACCAGCCGGACCAGGCAAGCCAAGCCGAGAAGCTTTCACTGCTCCAACACACCTCGCCATTCCTTCTCCTCTGCAAGCCTTTATGCAAACGGCTTTTCAAGAACACTTCATCCTTTACCCTCCCAAACTACCACATCCCTTCGGTGTGCTGTGGAGTCCAGCTGCAGGGGAAAGGGCTCAGGCCATGTGCTGGAGCTCAGTGAAATTTAAGCAGACACTTAGGTGCTTTATCGGGTTATCAGGTAACCGCGGCTCCTTTCCACCGTTCTCCGCTTGCGAACCCAATCGCCTCAATCTACCGCACCTCATCGCTTCCTTCGCTGCCCTTAAATCCACTCCTGGCACCGATCCACCAGGATAAAGTCTGGTGGTATTTCTGCCACCATGTTGTTTGTGCATGGGAGTAACAGAAGATGAGAGGATGGCAACACCTCTCGCCTTATACACCTGTATAAGGATGTGGGCTAAAGTCAGGAGATATAAACTGGGGGGGGGACAGGAAGAAAGGCCAGAGAACCTGACTAGGGCTCTCAACAGATAACAGTACTTGGAATGACTTCTTAGCTGCTTTCCTTCACCATCCTACCTCCCTCTGTGCCTGACCCAAGAAACACCGCTGTCCTGAGGCAAGGAAAGTTGGGGCTTTATGGCCAACACGTGAAAACACACATATTTGTATAGCCAAACAGCCATCAAAGTAAGTCCCAGCTACAAAGAGGAAGTCAGAGCGAGGAGAATCACAACATCTGCAACGTGGTGCCGACACCTGAGTCAACATCCACCACTCCCCAGTGCTCTGAGCAGAATTCCTTTTGTCTGGGGGCTGGGAAAGGGCATTAGTAAACAAGGACAATCCAGCTGAAAGTGACACGTGGCCACTCAACCCACCTTCCGATGCTCTTTCCAAAGAAAAGGGTGGATAAGGTAAAATTCTGCTCTGGAGTGATTTTTATACTTGAGCCATACGGCTCTTCACAACTGAGTGAAAACATTTCTGTAGAATAGTTGGTTTTGTTAGCCTTGCTTCAAAGCCCCTGTAAATAATACACAAGATCCAGCTCCAGCTGAGTCAGCAAAGCCTGGAATAAAACCCAGGAGTCCTGGCTGCCTCCTTGCCTTCACAACAGCCTCTCTCCATAAACCAGGACTGCAGACGAGACCCTTTCCCCTCCCTGCAAACAGAAAAGCACATTTCTCCTTACCAGACACTCCCCACACAATGATGTAGAGTGGGCAAGGGAGATACTGGGAGGAGATAACTGGTAGAGCTCTCTCTCACAGGTAACCCAGCACACACTGCCTTTATCAGGGAGCTTTTTTGTTTATTATTTCATTATGACTAAGGTAACGTTTCATTCTGGTTCGTATTGCACCACATCAGAAGCTGGACTATTTCACTGCAACCTTTAATTGTCTTGAGTCATGCTGACAGTAATAAAATGCCCTCTTGGGATAACAAATAGACAAATAAAGCTCTAACCAATTTGGTAAAGTACCTACCAGTGAAAGCACGCTGCCTGATTATTTTTAAGGCATTAAAACAGCATTGCAGGTGCAACACACTAACTTAAAAGGACAGGTGATGAACACAGTTAGAGCTTTTTGATGGGGAAAAAAAAAAGCAAGCAAGCACAGATCAGCTTTTAAAAGCATTTGTCTCAAGCACTCAAGGGTAGTCTGGAAAATGAAAGCATTTCTATTACACTGGTGCAGAAAGGCAGGCTAATGAAGTGACTGGCCATTAGCCCTCCCGAAGCAATGAGACACTGTTGAAACCAGGGCACGTTAATTTGGGTGCCCAGGAGGACGGTGGTAAACAGTGCTACTCAGGGCTTGGGTTTTCCTCCTCTCTCTCAGTAATCATGATGATTTTAGAACTGACACCTGCAAAAGACTTTTTACTGCATAATGAATTACTCAGTACAAAGAGATACCAACGAGAGAACAGCTTAAAAATAATGAAAAGAATTAAGTGAACAAAGGAATACAAGTATGAGCTGTGGTGCAGCTTCCAGGGCACGGAGCAGCCTGGCTGACAGCACTTCCAGGACTCTCTTAGTGAGGAGTGTGCTTACAGGAACAGCAAAAAGTTAACAAAACGTCCTGGAAAGACACCCAGACTGCTGATACAACGTGAGGAACCGCCCCACATCAAGCCAGCCATGTGGCTGAGCTCTCCTGCTCATTCCCACCATCTCATGGTGGATGGTTTGTGCGGGTCAGGCTGCTCGGTGGTCCAGCCTGGGCGTCCTCCCTCCCTGAAGTAGGCTTCAAAGCTGTGCTTTCAGCAGGGCACAGCCATGGCTTCAGAAACATGTCTGATACTGGAGCTGACTCTGTCTCCCTTCAGGAGGTTCATTTCCAAGTCAGGCTCTTCTCCCTGCTCCCACCCAGGTGTCCCCAAGGGTTATGACTGGGTTATCCGCATTCCCCCTCCCCTCTGACTGGGTTAGCTGCATTCTCTGCGCTCTGGTTCCCAGTCTGGTGCTCAGGGGCAGTTCAGAGATTGTGACACTATTCCATGTGACAGCCCAGGCCAAGCTGCTTCCCTCCTCCTCAGGATTTTCCTTCCCAGAGACAAATGACCTCAGTGAAATGCTTTTTGCAAACTCTGCTCAGAATGTTGTTTTTCACAACAGGCTTTCCTGCTTTGGAAAAGCTCTGCTCCTTATGGCCAGAAGAACATACAAGAATCACCTGCTCTGTTCTTAGCTCTGAAATACACAAAATTCATCAGAAAATTAAAGATTTTTACTTTTCATGTAAGACTTTGCAAGAAAACTCTGGGGATTTATTTGCAGGAATTTCCTAAGGTAATTATAGTTAACTATAAAACTCTTTCAAATAAAAACTAAGTGAGCTCCTCACTATATTGGTAACTTCTTCTAGTTGGCTATGCTTTATTTTTCATATAGCAAGGAGATTTTACCACTTTTGGAAGATGGGGCAGGTAAAGAAGAGTACTCTGATCTCCTCAGGTCATAGGAAATGTATTTTCCAAATACATTACCAACAAAGAGAGCCAAAGATAAGCTTTGTTCTTTAGTGGACTGTGAGGAACCATTGCCACCAAGAATGAAGAAAAGCCTGAGGTTCTTGTTACTTCTTTACTTTGTTTTTAACAGTCACACCAGCTAGCCTCAAGGCATTCAGGCCCCTCAGCTGGAATACAGGGATAGAAAGCAAAATAAAGCTCCCCTAAGTCAGGAGGAAGCAGTTAGTAAGCTACTATGCCCTCTGGACACTCACAAGTCCATGGGGCCAGATGGGATCCACCCAGGAACAACAACATGTAGACACAGTGCTTCAGGACATGGTTTTGTGGGCAGGGTGGTGTTGGGTTGATGGCTGGACCTCATCATCTGAGAGGTCTTTCCCAACCATAATAGTTCTGTGAACAGGGAACACCATCCCATCCTGATGCATCGCGCGTGACGTGTTGGAAAACCCACAGGAAGGAGCATGGTCTGTTCCTGGACAGAGACTGACACCCTCTTGTACTTCCAATGTATAATTAAAGCTTTCAATACACTCCTTTATTGTAAACACTGTGGTAATTAAATATGTTTTCTAACAGTGACATCATTTATTTTTCTCAGCCTGTGCAAACAGACCTCGTGCACCCGTGTCTATGGCACAGAGAGGTGGTCACCTCCCATGAATTTCTTTTCACACACCCCAGACGTGCCCATAAGCAGCAATAGAATATCAGAATAGTGTTTTATTGGGTTCTTGGCTTTGTGATAATGACAAAAGGGTCCTATGAATGTTTGTCCTTGACCTACACAGCATTAGAAAACATCACACAGTCAGGGGTGTCGGGTCTCGGATTCCCCCAGTGTTGTGGGAACATGGGAATGCTTGGGACAGGTTTGGGAAAAGAGGTCTGAGAGACAGGGCACGGTAGCAGTAGGAATATTTATTTATATGTGTGTTTGTAAAATAACATGTGTATAGAGGAGCAAAAGGATATTTCATCTAGCCAGAGGTACTGTACACAATCTGTGTGTAATTTAACACACTATGTATTAAGCTTATGAGCTACTGACTTCCCATTAATTCCTACCAGATAACTGTCACACAAACTCCCAGCACAACTTCAATGAAACAGTCAGAAGGTGAAGTCATTACCAGGAGCAGCCGTGTAACAAGCTCTTAGAAGTACCTGCACTTGCTAACTCAACATTTCCCTCTTCAGACAGCACCAAAGATGACAAAAGTCATTTCCAAAGCCAGCATTTCTTGCCAGCTCCCTGTGCAGCACAGGGCTCTACTCCAGACCGATCAGCATTTCCACAACCTGACGGGTGATGACAAACCACCTTTAAAACCCCAGGGACAGTTCTTGGGGCACACTTTACAGTTTGGAACCTCCAGGCTCTGCCTGGAGCTCCTGAGGTGTGACTGGGGAGCCAAAGGGACTGGAGCATCAGCCCAGAGCTCCCAGCACCCTGCCAAAGACAGCACCTCCTCTCCCAGCCGTGATGCTCACCCCCAGGGTGTGCAGCACTCACTCCCTTGGAGTTTTCAACGCAGTGACCCTGCCAGCACCCTCATTCTCTCCTAACCCAGGGCCCTCTCCTCCTCCCACTGCAGTGAGCCACAGGGAACAGGATCATGGCAACCTCTCACCCTCCCTAATGTGACAGAGCCTAAATAAATCTATCCTCCAGAAAGTCACATTGGGTTCATTATCCTGACAGAATTATTTAGTAACTCACTCCATTTTTTCAACTTTGGGGCTCAGTTCAGAAAACTGCACCAGACCAGCCCATATCCCACAGTTTTACAGTATTTTCCTACACTCTTTCCAAGTCTCTCTGCATCTAGACTCCCTGGCAATACTTTTTCCTTAGCAGGCACTACAACAGCTTTGTGTACACACAAAAAGAAGGACCATTACCTCCTGCTTTTTTATGATTTGAGGCCTGTTTGGATTGAAAAAAAAAAAAGAGGCCAGGTACTAATTAAAAAGCCTGTGTCAGCATCAGCTGGTGTTCAACAACATTTTTACATCTCAATGGGTGTTTGTTCCCAACACCATATCCTATGTCAATATATTGTTAGCTGTAACCCGATCGGAAAATCTCATTTACAAAGGTCTGCAGCATCAGCGAGATCAACACCTCATCTTCCCCTCACTGCTGCAGAGCTGGATTTCATTAAACACATTGCATACCCTAAAGCCAAAGCACTATTTCACCATACTTCAAGAGGAAACACAAAATTAACTTAAAAAAATATATACATGTTGCTGTTGTTTCCTCATAGGGGGCAAAGAGCAACACCTCAAGGCAGACAGCGTTACCCAAGTGTCTCTGCCAGTACCTGAAGCTTCTCCGTTAGCAAACAAGAGGATGAACTTGGCTGAGCATCTTCTGCCTACATCAATAAAGCCCCAGCACAGAGCAGGAGATGCTGCCACAGTACATGATTCTATATGAAGCTGTGCTTCATATCCCCTTCAGAGAGAAGTACACACATATATACACACACACACATATATATACATATGCTAAAAAAATAATTTTCCCTGCTGTTTTGCAAGTAGCTGAAACAGGAAAATAATTTTATTGCCAGACCAAGCCCTGGGACTTATATTGACCTTCATAAACATCACTAGGACTGGACATGACCTTAAATTATAAGCACATCAGAATCCAAGACTCAATGCAGAGAATTTCTTGTTCCACTGAGCAAGTCGCTCAGTGTTCACATTTGCAAAGCTCCTGTCACGGAGTGAAACAGCAATGAAACAGTCTCGGCTTTCACTGTAATTATTAAATCATCTTGCAGAGGAAAGGTGAACAACATGACCCATCTTGCACTTAAAAACTCAAACTGGAGGACAAAGTAAACAAAAAAAAAGGAATAATTATAAAAGAGCATCTTGAAAGGCATCATTTGAAAAGTCAATCTTGTGATTTTTCAGCCAGTTGACTGCTGGTTTTTAAATGCCTGAAGGGTCAAGTCATAAAGAGATAAAGAGCCATGCTCAGAGACTGGTGGTTCTTTAATACAAGCCTCTCAGCTGCTGGAGCAACTCTGGGTATTCAGGCTAATNCTCAAGCACAGGGCCCAGTCAGCGCTGGACCATACGATGCTTCTCACACTCCTGAGAGGGAAGCGCATCACACCCGAGACCATCATGTGCCCAAGACAACCTAACCAATAATGTCAACCAGTGGCCACCAAACAAGCATAAAGAGGTATCTCCACACTGTTTCTGCTAACCAAGGGCTCTTGAGAGACTGGAAAATATGACAGATACTTCTTGTTTAATCTGTGATGGCTGCCTGCTCGTGCCAGCTGCCAGCACAATCAACGGATCACTCCCATCACACACAGAGCCCAGGACTGAATGCCAAGGGAAATAAATGCAAACCACAAATCTTCTGTTTCTGCCACGATACTTTAGAAGGTATGAAAAGAATCAGATAAACCCCAGAAGATTAGTTAGCCAAATCAGCTTTAGCTTTTCTCCTATTAGCAATGTTTTCCAGAAACTGAACATCACAGCTACATCATGATAGCACCCAAATACATCCAGTCTTTTGCTCAACATCCTTACTACCGACCACAGGTCCAGAAGGAGGTGTCTGCCCCATGAACCAGCATCGTGTGTGTACACTGTTGTTCTCAGAGACGCTGAAATTTGCACTTTTCATGAAATAATGTGGCATCAAACCTCTCTCCAGAGAATCCCAAGAGCAAAACAAGTATGACTAAGCAGCATCAAATTCTCTCGAAGGACCATACTCCAGGCAATGAGTGTCATTTTGGAGAGCTGCTGATGGAGCACAGGCTTCCATTAACCTATGCAGTCACTACATGTCTACATGAACACCTTCCCTGGGTTGTTTTGCCCCTCAATTAACCCACCACAGCTTTTTGAACCCACACAAACTCCATCCCCAAAGCAGCGAGTCTGAAAGACTTTGCACCCAGAGACGTAGCAGCGCTTCCCTCCGCCCTTGCAAGTCAAATCTTCACTCATTCTTCTGTCTGCAAACATAACCCATCGGGATTCTTCAACATCATGTACTTTGACAGGCCTCAACATTAGGTGCCAGACTTCAGCAGCAGCTGGGTTCCAGCTGGCACTGCTACACAGGCTCTTCCCTGTGCAGGGAGCAGCCAAGAGGGTTCAAGCAATCCCATCCCTACTCCTGCTGAGGCTTTCCTGGCTGTTCGCTGCTTAAACGCGGTCAAGCGTTGTCCAACCGACAGCGAGTTGACTCATATGAAAAGAATGTTGAGGACTTGTAGGTATCTTTGCTCTGATATTTCCTTACAAAAATACCAAAAAAAGGTGAAATAAGGAAAATCGTAATCAAGCAACTGAATTAAATATTCCTTGAAGGGAAATCTTGATCTTCACAGTCTTGAGGCCAATGAGTTTAGGTTTTTCCTTCCCATGTCACAGCAGCATTTCTGACCTAAGTGTATTACAGAGCAGCTCGTTCTCAGGGTGATATGGTTCTGTTCTCCTGAAGTTCATAAGCAGCTGACAGACCTGCAGCCCAGCAAATCAGAAAGCCCCATAGAGGGACAATGACAATAGCAGCCATGTGCCTTCAACTGCCAACCCCAAACACAGTTAAAAACACCCCAATGAATAAAGGTTATTTTGGCTGTTCTGTGTGAATTTTCAGATTTTAAAGTATCTCTATTTTATATTTTAAATGAGCAAAGACGTAATCCCAAGCTTAAAATGCAATAAAAGGGATTGGAAAAGGTCGGCATAAGCAGGCCCAGTACAGACAACAGCCTTGTATCCAGGGTCTGTCTGCATCTGGAATTATTTGTGAGCAGCTGTTCCTGAGAGGTTCCATGTGTGGTCAAGCCCTGGAAAGAGAGAAGGCATTCAAAACAGGAGATGCTCACCAGAGAAAGGGGTTTTCTATGATTTGGGAGTCTCCAATGTTTGTTAACACACAGTGAAGCGTGGAGAAAAGAGACATTGTGCCTGCAAGTCCTTGGTCCTACACACGAGCCAAAAAGCAACGACTCCACCAAACCAACTAGTGGTCTGGAGAGTTGTTGGTGTCCAGAGCCACCACTGAGAAAGCAGAGGAAGCAAATAATAAAAAAAATTAATATCAATCACCCACCTTAAACAGAAGGGTGTGAAAGCTGTGAGGGTGCACAGAGAGACATGGGGACCAGCAGAGATTTCCCCAAAATACATATTGCAGCTGTTAACGTGGCCACAATGCTAAAAGCCCTGAGTAAAAAACAAAACCCTCCAAAACCCAACAGCACAGGAACACAACACTGCTTCAAAATTAATATTGTGTCATTTGTGACACACTTAAAATATACACAGCCCTCCCTGCTGGGGGTGGGTTGTTGGGGGGGATTGTTGGTTTTTTATAGAGGAAAAAGCTTCTGATTTCACACCCAAAAATCAATCACAGATGTTTTTATAAAAACAGGGGAAGGAAACACAACTGTGGCATCAATCTGTGCTCACAAATCTGACTATGGACTATGACACTTGAGGAAAAACCCCACGGGCCAAACTTACTGCCTGTTAGCCCAAGCCAGCAGAGAGAGCTGCAGCAAGGAGGTAAGTGCTGAGCGCTTCAGCACTGGGCATATACCCCACTCCCAACTGGGAGGAAAAGGGAAGAAACTGGTATGTCTAACATGCTTTTTTTTCCCCACAAGAACTCCACTTGTGGTGCTATGAGCTGTCACAGCAGTTTTTCCAGTAGCATAATTACCTCCCTCTGAAACTGGCTTCCCTCTTCAGAGTATCGCGGGGGGAAGAAGGGGGGTGTTTGTCTTTTCTTTCCAATAATGAACCCCCTGGCTGGCAGCCTCAGCATCTCTTCTCTGCCTCTTAAAACCACGCTGGCTCCAAGGCTACAGATTGAAGCTTAGCTACTCCACCATCCCAGCAATCAAATCAGCATCATCTCAAGTAAAGAACCACTCTGAGCCTTGCCAGAGCTCTGCACTCTCACAGCTCCCCATGGGGATTTGAGCATCGGATATGAAGCCATGGAAGCCTCCGTAATCCCGTTACGTCGCTCCCCAAAAGCTACGAGCAACCAGGGCAGGATTAAACAAACTAGTTTGTAGACAAAAATAAAGTTAAACCTTCTGGGCATGAATTTAACAGCTCTCTGCAACCACAAACATTAGGGTTTAAGAAAAGCCTTCTGAAATTGATAGCTCAGATTGGCCTTATTTCCCTCCATCATTAATAGGGAAGGGAGATTTTCAGTCCATGGGAACCTGAGTGCTCTCATGTGTGCCCATACACAGCTCCCTCAGTGGAAGAAGCAGCTGGGAAAGGCCCCTTTTAAAGGGAAGTTGTCAACACCAGGCATCAGATGAACGTGGGCAAAATTAAGAAAATTAAGACATCATTGTAGTTTCCTCTTCTTGTTTTCATTTTCACAACTCAAGCCTTGTTTCTGGCTAGGCCAGTACTCCACATAGTCCACTTAGTGCCACATGAGATCAACTTAACTCCAGAAAAGTCTTCCTACCAGCTCCTACGCTTGGGATGCTCTCCTAATTGGTTACTACCAACAGTTGGCTTTTTTCTGCAAAGTGTATGCTGAAGGTGGTCTTCCAGAGCTGGGATAGCTCACTAGCATTACTTTCAAACCAGAACATCTAACTTGAACACATGAACAAATACATTAGACCACAACAAGCCCGAGGTCAAAACTCACTGTTACTTCCAGCATAGCAAGGGGCTTGCTGGGTGTCTGACACCAAACCAAGTTCTTGCCTTAATGTTGTGTCACTAAAGGAAACATTCACTAAAGGAAAACATGGAAATACCGTGTTGGGGTCCCTCTTCCAACCACTCTGACTTAAAAGACTCACTCAAAACCACGAAGAAAAAGCACTAAGCAGCTTCATGGCATATGTTGATAGAGGTCTCAAAATCTTTACTTAAAAAGCACATCAATTTTCACAGTCACTGTAGGTTCATGTACTTAAAATACTTGGGTATTTTAAGCAAATAATTAAAAAAAAAGATGGCAACATGCATTGGTCATTGGTCACACCTAGAGCAGGATTCAGCACAGTGACATCAAGCAAGCTGCAGACATAGAGTGTATGTTAACGAGTCATGTTTAGTAAAGTTCTTCCATTCAAGTATCATAAGCTAAGGGTAAAGGAGAGAAAGGTCAGGGTGGAGATCAGGGGAAGCTCTTCATGGAGAGAGTGGTGAGGGGCTGGAAGGGGCTGCCCAGAGAGGTGGAGGATGCCCCAAGCCTGGAGGGGTTCAAGGCCAGGTTGGATGGGGCCCTGGGCAGCCTTGTCCAGCTCCAGACCTGGAGGTTGGTGGCCCTGCCTGTGGCAGGGGGGTTGGAACTCAATGATCCTTGGGGTCCCTTCCAGCCCAGCCCAGCCTGGGATCATAAGACAAAATGAGAATCACAGATTCAAAATCCTTGGAAGTGTTGTACTTATGTTTCAGGAAAAATGTTGGTGGAATGTCCTGTTAGGTTGTGCTTCTGAAAAGGACAAAAACTTCTCAAATACACACGTGTAGAGCGTGGCCAGAAACTAAAGGGTGTTTCCATGGCCAAAGCACTCCTTAAAGGGCTGAAATCTCATCTGCTACAGCTCCCAACCCCACACCAGGTTTGGCCTGCTAATTCATAAACTCTGTGGGGAAAAAAACCCCACACTGACACATCCCTGACTACTGAGTAGAGCTGCACATAGGAATACTACTGAATAACCTGTGATGAAAATAACACCTTTACTGATGGTTTACAACAGCGAGCAGCACCCAGAGACTCCAATCAAGTGGAGAGTCACAACACCCCAACTAGGAGTGGTTAAATCCCATCAGGACAACAAACCACATGAAATTCCTTTGCCAGTGCTTGCGCATCTGCTCCTCTTCCAACAAAGCCCTCATCTTATCCCAGCTCGTGATGGCCCAGCTGAAACTGCCCCCAGCTTGAACTGTCTGAATTAAAAAACAAAGAGCTGTGTTAAACTCATGGTGTGCTAATGTAACAAGGGCTTTCTAGTCTCTAACATCATGAGAAGTGTCAGCTTAAAAGTCCTTCCCCAAGCCTGATTAACCAGAGGTTTCAAGACCTCCAAGGAGCTTCAAAAGGAACCTAGAGCAATTGAAAAATATGTAACCCAACAAGCAGTAATGCACTGTCATCTTCTGGATGCTTCAGAGGTTTATTCAGCCATGGGATGTACTGGAATGGAACTCAAGGCCAGGCAACCCTTTGCAAATCCAAGTGGAGGCCGTGGAGGTAACCTAACAGAGATGACCCAAGGCATACACACTGTTCTTGGCCCAGGAAGACAAACAGAGGCCACACGTAGCTCTGGCCCAGGCACTGGTTGCTATCAGCCTAGAGGATGAGCTGTAACTGATCTTTTAGTAAATAGTGCACTTTTACTGCTGTCTACACACAAAAAAAGGGGGAGAAAAATTGGATTACACAAGAAAACACAACTGACAGAACAACAGATATGACACGACCTCCAAAGCATCTCCAGGGGTGCTGGGACAACAAATTTGACACTGCAGGACAGAAGAGAAGCTAGAATACAAACAGTGCAACACAGCAAAGGTACCAAGTCCAAATTCCTCCTTTCTCCCCATCCCAAATCATGCTTTAGTCCCTACCCTCGGGCCAGACCAAGGAGAACGCGCCTCGGTGTATATTCACTTTCTGGATACACACTTCAAATCTATTTGCAAAGTCTGGCCAGAAACAGCACACAGAAAGCTCCTTCAGCAAATAAACACTTCAGGATAACAAACAGGTAACAACAGAATATTGACAGGCTGAGAAGCTGAACAGACAGGAGATGCCTGTTTGTTGCCCCTGTATCCTGTTACTATTCCCAGGGTACAGTAAATTCAGAGGAACACACCAAAGGGGTACACAAAGGGAGATGGAAACCTGCCTGGGGTCAGTCTGGAGAAGAGGAGCTGAGGGGAGACCTTCTCCCTGCCTGGAATGACCTGACAGGAGGGTGCAGAGAGGTGGGTGATGGTCTCTTCTGCCCAGGGACAGGACACAGGACAAGGGGAATGGCCTCAAGCTGCACCAGAGCAGGTTCAGATGAGATGTCAGGAGAAATTCTTGCCCCAAAGAGCTGTGGGGGTGTGGGACAGGCTGCCCAGGGAGGGGGTGGAGTCCCCACCCCTGGGTGTATTGAACAGATGGGGAGATGAGGTGCTTAGGGAGATGGGTTAGGAGAGGACAGGGATGGCTGGACTCTCAAAGGTCTTTTCCAACCTCGTCATTCTGTGACTCAGCAGTTTTGGTCACCACACTCATGACTGGAAAGCCCAGATCCCATCCCAATTCTTCAGCTTCCTGTCCATCACATCCACTACTTCCAGGTCTTATTTCCCTCTTCCACCAAGCCCCTGTGGTGGGTTTGGTTTTTTCTTTGCTCTAGGCTGATAACTGAATGGAAACTGAGCAGAACATTCCTCTTCATGATATGCTGGTTGTTGCAAAAACAACCAGGGATGCCAAGGACACGCTCGCTTGTGCTCTGATAAAACTACCCCTCCTTCCATAAGGCACACAATGCAGGCATTTTTTATCCTATGGAAAACATCCTGGGTGCTGGGGAGAGGGGTTCTCCTGGCTGCCAGAGCATGGGAAAGCTGTATGGGGGGGTGCTAGAGGGTGTGCAGAGATCAGGAGGAAAGCAAGCTCTACCAGAGCAGCCACGCCAAGGCACCCAGAAATGGTTATACAGAACAGAAACCACCAGAGACTGTCCCAGTAACCAGTGCCATCTATCACAAGGACTACACACCACTGGTTGTGCCATGATCTGTCTGTCCTTTGCTCTTCCACAAGCTCACAGAGTTGCTGTCCTCTGCCCTGCTGCTACAGGCAGGGCAAGGATTAGATGTACCACCCAGAAAAGAGGCACCGGCACGGCTCATTCTGTCCAGATTTACTTTCACATTGATAACCACAGTCAGCTGTAATAGTGGAAGATGAGGTTGGAAGATGAGGTTCTTGCATCCCCTGGACTGTGTGCACAGGCAGGCAAAAGGGGGCTGTCACCACAAAACCACACTGTACTCCAGGGATTAAAGACCCATTCGTAAGGAAACCGCGTAGGTCGCATCGAATCGTTGCTGAACTTGGTCTCTCTTCAGCCACAGACCCAGTAGTGCACAGGCTGGCACTGCTGCAGCTGCTCACTGACAGCCCTCACTCAGAGCTCCCCAGGCCAAGCAACAACATTTACTGAAGTATTTACAGAAGCCTCCAAGGTCAGTGTGCATCTATAGGTGCACCTATATGCATGGATGCTAATAGAGAGTCTGTCGTGGTCTTACTGCGACAAAGGACACCGGGGAGCACAAGGGCTCCAGCCTTACTGCACACCTTTGATTTCTACATACAGTTTTGTTTGTAAGGAAGGAGGAACCAAAATGACCAGCCTGGCTTTCTCACAGAGTGCCTGGGTTGTATAAACAAGGAGAAGAGATTCAGCAGCGGCTTTCCTGAGGCAAAATACTTCCAGAAGGGAAAGGCAGGCAATTCCACAGAGCTACTCTCCTTCAGTTTCTGGCAATGTAAGGTGAAGGGGGTGGAGTTAGCATAAATTATCGAGACTTGGCTGATAATGTATTAAACAGTGAAACAGGAACCTGAGATGTTCATAAATAACTTTCAGTTCGGTAGGAACAGCCTTGATCTGTGAACCAGGTAGGTGGTGACACCATGCCAAATTCAGCAAGTTTTATATTCTACTGGTTCCCCAAGTCCCCCTTCCCTTTTTATTTTTTTCCACCAGTAAATATTTATGCACCCTCAGCCTCAAAGTAGCAAATCCCAATCGAACCGCCACAGCAATAGGCTTATTCCCTATCAGCCCCAGCACAAATCCAAGCCTAGGGTAAAGGAGACGATTTCCATGAAGATAAATCAGCACTGCCTCATTCCACAGGAATTTTAACTATGTGATAACCTGGCCCTTCCAGAACTATTGCTCCTAAACCCATATCAACGGCACTTAGTTATTCACTTGGGGGAGGGGGGAGGAAATATGCCCAGCACTGAACCTTTGTGACTACTGCTGTTTCCACCAGCCAAAGTACAGAGCACGGAGAGGATATGTTACATTTTGGATGGAAAAAAAAAGCAAGTTGCAGCCATGCTAACAACCACAGTCTATACACTTCTCTCGAAAACGCCTCGGGGACCGCTGTCACATGAAGAACGGGCTGTGAAATTACACTTTTGTCTGCTTTCTCCAGGGCAGAGCAGCCTCCACAGCGCAATCTGCTTGGAAGAGGCAATTAACCCTGCTCCATTCAAACACTCAGCCCTGCACACACGCTTAGAAACACGCGAAAAATGACCATGAAGTTGCATCTGCCCAACGGAACCGCCTTGGACGTCTGCCTTTGGAAACCAGCTCTACCTTCTCATGAGGCAGCTGTGAAACCATCACCCTCCTCAGAGCCACGCTGTCGTTTTAATACTCCATTCAGGGGCAAACAGGGTTCGAAATAAATAAGAGCCAGGCAGAAAGCCCGTCTGCGGAGCGTTTACCGGCGGGTGATGGATGGATGGCACTGACCTTTCGGATCCATCCAGGCTGCTTCCAGCTCCGATGGCTCCCGCGGCGAAAGCTGCCGTATAGATGCTGGTGAAGGCAGGAGCAGCTCCGGTCCCTCCCTCCATGTTGCACACTCGCTGCTCCCTCACACTCACACACGCACTCGCTCCGCAGGAGCAGCTGGCTGGAGGCTGCGGGGGAGGAGGAGGAGGCGGCAGGAGAAAGGGTTGAGGTTGTCCCTCACCCTCCCTCCCTCTCCGTCTCCAGGCTCCCAGCCACGATGTGCCCCAAAGAGGGGATTTAACCCCCGAGCACCGAGCAGCTCTGGGGCTCCCGGTCCCCTCCCCTCTCCAGCACTGATTCACGCTTTCCCCAGGCTGTCACCGCCGTAACCCTTTCCGAGCCGGGTGCAGGGAGAGGAATTGCTTTGTCCTGGGAGCATCTCTGCGGGCATCCGAGGGATGGGGTAGGGGATGCCCACCTTCTCCGGGGGCTTTTAGCCCTGAATAACTCTTCCAGGTGCAAGTGACCTTAAAGCAGGAGGGTATTCCCAGTCCTGCCTAACCTTGGCTCTGCACAGCCACGATTCCTGCTGGAAGCAGGGTAATATTTACTGCGTTCCCAGAGGGATGCTAGTGAGGCTTCATTTATTTCTCCCTTCACGCAGCCAGCTGTAAAAGTAGCTGCACAAAACTGATCATCCCGTTCCCAGCTTCTCCACTCAACCATAAATAGGAAGCAAGAATTACCACCCAACTTTCAGATCCCATTACAGGACTGAAACCTTCCACCAGACGGCCACTGCGGCAGCCTGGTGATCAGATATCCCCAAGGGGCACCGAGGTCCAGCGGATCAAGAGGAAACCTTGGGTGATGGATGACCACCTTCCAGCCCTGACTTTGCCACTAGCTTGCTGCATGACCTCCATCGAGGTGGTTTAATCTTTCTGTGTTGGCACTCTCATCTCTCTGGAACAGCCCAAGTTTGTTTTGGGGGTGGGGTGGGGTTTTTTTTTTTTGTATTGTTATTACTGTTTGCTGAAGCTGCAGCTCAAACATTCAAGCTGGAATTTGTAATTTGCACAGAGCTCATGGACACAACACAAAATCTTGAGGTACTTGATTTTTCACATAGCTCCCTGCAACCCAGTAGGGCTGCTGAGTGTTCCCAGTTAGCAGCTCCCAGGGCAGTTTCAGGTGCCTGACATACCGTGTGCTCTTTGGGCTCAGGGAGATACCCAGGTTACACAAAAAACACATTTCAACAGAAGAGGCTACCCAACCCCAAATTATACAAAACAAAACCTTTTCTTCTCTTTTTTCTCCTGTTTAAAAGGATGAATCAGCATTGTTTGGCAAATGCCATAGAACCAAGTGACAATAACCTCGTTAATTAGACCTAAAGCATCAGGACGTGGTCATGCCAACCACGAGTTCAGCAGTTTCAGGAGAGGGCGAGGACTCCAGCTTGGCAAAGCCAAGCCAAGTCAAACAGGTTGGACTCGTTCTGTGCCTAGAAAGCCTAATGATTGTTTCTAAATCCCTCTGTCCCACTGCTATTTTTTCTTTGTTTCATCAAAACAGGAATGAGACAAGCTAAAGATAGAAGAAAACAGGACACAACATGCCCATTTAGAAACAGCCAACCAGTAGACTAACTGGATTCATCCTGGGGGCTATACCCCTCAACTCGTGGTTTTGACGTCTCTGACTTGAGAAAATAAGTTAATTCTGCTAGAGTCAAACTTCATGACAGGAGAAAAAAAAAGAAGGAAAAAGTGGGGAAAGAAAAAACAAAGGGAAAAAAAAACACAACAAGAAAAAAAAAAAGGCCCAGAGGCGAAGGCGTTAGCTCAAGGTGTTGGAGACAGACCCCATGGTGGTCCAGGACCCCAAAGCACTGACACAAGGCTTCACTAGGGTGAGATGCTCAGCTATATCCTAAGGAGAGAGGATAACTCACCACCTCAACCAGTGAAGCTAAAACCTGGCTCCATAACTGATCAGCCCTTCAATCCAAGCTGAACCAGTCACAAAACAAAGCTGTCATCTTCTAAAGTGACAAAGCACAACCCCTCAACAGCTTCTGACCACACTGCATGTGTTGTCACTAAGATCTGCTTTTGTGCTTCACAGCAGAGCAGAAGTAGCTGTGGGGAAGAATTGAAGAACAATATTCACTGTACAGCCCCACAGACTCTTGCCAACCAAGTGGAACCCATGACTATTACAAAGACACATCTACTACCACATGGAAATTTAGTGCATCCACTACCAACAGCATCTATGTGTTTGGGACACAGCAGAAGATTGCCACCCCACTGCTGCTTCCCAGGTTCATAGGACATGACCATTGCCAACCATGAGAAGATACAACCTCCAGCTCCTTTGTCTTCAGGCCATACTGCCCCTTGCCTTGCACTCAGTTGGACCAGATGATCTTGGAGGGTTTTTCCAACCCTCAGTGATGCTGTAGATTCTAGAGTTGGGCAGTATGGCACAGCTTTGATCCAAGGTCAGGACTCTGGGTTCTATAGTTAAACAACAAATATTTTGCTTGGCAGATAGGCAGAATTCACTAATTATTAAAAAAACACCGCTGTGCACCCAAGTGTCATGTTTTAAAAGGGTTTTTAAAACCTCTCTTACAAGACTGGGCTCTGCTACCATAAACTAATACAGCTTTACTGCTCAAGAGCTTGATTATTTCTGCTGGAGACACATTTTGATGGTAATGGGTAACTTTTCTAACAACCACAAGATCTGGTCTCCAGTGAGCCCTTATTTAGGGCTTAAATTATCACAACGGCAGCAAAACAAATCTAAAATCTTGACCCAAATTGTGGCGTGAGTTTGGGTGGGTTTTTCCAATTAAGGGAACGGAGCAGAGCGGTATCACTAAGTGCAAGCTCCAATTTGCTGTTCAATTAGCAATGGGCTCAGAAACATTTTCTCTCTTAATCCTTGGGGTAACAGAGGGTAGAGCAGAATCAAATTTAAGGACAACCCTCCAATCCAGAAAGCTGCTTTGTGACACGGTTGTGCTCATGACCAACTTCCAGGTTGATAGAGCTGACAAGAACGATAATTAGATTTACATAATGAGTCAGCTTTCTATTACCTAAATAAACTTTGGGAACCTGCAGAAAGAACTCCTCTTCCAGACAGTTCTCTCCCCAAGGAAACTCCTGCCAAGCACTTAAAGCTGATTATCCAACGGTGAATATCACTTGTCACCTCTGCCAACACCTTCACCCCTCCTTGGCTTTGACACCCTTCCATTTCAAAAGACATGCTGAGCAGGAACAGATTTTAAATTGAACCTCTCTGATTGCTTGAGGTTATCTAGGCAAAGAAGGAGCGAGGATGCTGCGAGCCGGCTTCCTCCCTTGCTCTCAGCGTCATTTTTCATTAAATTAAAAATGGATCACAATTAATAATGCATGCACGACAGGATAACACAGCACTGCTTCTGATTCCAAAAGCAAATGTATTTAATAGGAAAATATTTCAGTGTTGAGCTGTGTCTGTTTTGGAATAAACTACTTGAAGCAACACCGCTCTGATACTGCGTATCGCAACCACACTCTCAGCTACGGCCGGGCTCGATAAACCCCAAAGTTGAGGGAACACAAGGACCAACTGGGCAGCTAGAACCAAGAAACTAAAATATTTAAAGGAAAATCTTGCTGCTAGCCCAAGACAAGGACTATTCCACTGCTAATTGATGACACAGGTCACAAGCCACCCGGCGCTGAAGCATGTGACAGGACATTTGCCTTCTCCGAGCCACCAGGGAGCACGTTCATTCGCCGCCTGCTCAACCTCCTGCTGCGTGAAAAACGGGGGTTACACCCAAAAGCCTCGGTGAATCCCAGCACGAGACAACCAGACTGCCATCTCTGACTGGCAAAACATGCAAAGAGCTTCTCAAGCCCTCACCACATGAGACAATCCTTTCACATGGTTTCGAGTCAGGTTCTGAAGGGCTGGTTTACGCCGTGCCTGCCCCGTGAAGACACCTTCAACCTGTCCTAAAGGGACCCAGCATTCCCACACACCCTCCCTGTGCTCAAGGCTCTCTTTAAAACACAGAGGGATTGCCACTACACACACCCCCACAATTAATCATCTTCAAAGGCCACTTACACAGCTATGCATTATTGTACAGCCATCACAGCTACTGCCAGGCTGAATTCCTTGGTACAGACCTTGTTCTTCTGGTGACCAGCTGACTACCACTGGCTCATCACCAGCTTCTCTGCTAACTCCAGAGTGTGTGTGTGTGTCTGGTGTCAGGGGAAGGAGAAGATAATTTAGGACCTCATCAAAAAACCCAGCCCTACAAATACCTCTTGGATGGCAAAAAAGGAGACAGATGTGGAGAACAACATCCCCTCACACAGGGTAGGTACCATGGAGCATCCTCAACTCCCAGACAAGCCTTACTTTTATTTTTTAAGGTGTCAAAGTCAGTGTTTGTTACAACACAGGTTATTAAAGGAACAGGCATCTGCACAGCTATTACTAGAGATGCCAAGCAAGCACACAGAAGGGACAGGGTGCTACCACCTCCCCTTCTCAGCCTGAGAGCAGGCTAAGCCACCATGCTGAGGCAAAGACCAGCAGCACCCCCACACCAGAACCCCTCTTGTGACACTTCTACACAACATTAGTGCAGTAAAGACTGACACATACACGGTCAAACCCACAGCAAAAACTTCTTCCCTGAATTTTGATACTGTAAAAAGTAAAATCAGAGAACTACAGCAGGATGCTCCTGTTTCAGCCTGACTGAAAACCACATGTGAAGAGGAAGCAAAGGAGAAAGTACCAAGTTCCAAAACCTGCATGGGACCCCCAGCATGTGTTTTTAAGTCATGAACTGTAATCTTTGCCGGTGGAATCCCAGCACTGTGTCCAAGGGGTGTCCCTGCAGTCCACCTGCTGGCATCCAGCACCGGCGGGACCTTGGCCTCCTGCCCTTCGAGGAATGAGGGAGAAGGGAAAGGAGAGCTCTGTGTTTACAAAAGCTTTCTTAGATAATCACATCTTCACAAGCCAGCTCTGTAGAAACAGATCATCACAGCTGCTCAGGTCTAGTTCATGCCTTGGATTTGTTTCCACTTCTTGGTGGACCAGGACTCGAGAACTGGTTTCTCCCGAGCCTAGAGGTAAGCTACTACGACAAGGCAAAGTCCTGAGGCGTGGGGAACAGAGATGCAAGAGAGGAAAACAAGCACAGTAATTGCCACATGCAAGGTCTGGGTTTCTCCAGGCTCAAAGAAAACAGAAGCAGCTTCACCAGCAGGGAGAAGCAGACTCAGGAGAAAGAGTAGGCGGTCAGGCAACCGACACTACTGTAAGAAAGCGGCGCTGTCCTTTCACTGAAGGTGATGCTACTGTTTGAAGTCTGATGATGCCCAACCTGTGAAGGAGAGCCACAGTTTCAGATGATCTGTGGTGGAAGGTGGCCAAGTCTGGAATCAAGGCTTTGAGCAATAGGGAACAGATCAAAGGGCACTCAGCACAGGCACATTTCACTGCAACCACCTCAAAGAGTCCTCAAAGCAAAATGCTTCTCGGTCCCCCAAGGACAGTCCCCAAGGGAGCAGCCTTTTTTCCAGGGCAAGAGGTTAGCAGTAGATAACACCCTGAAAGTGATCCGACCATCTGCATATCTAGAACCAGAAGACACTGCACAGTAGCTGGAAAATTTCAAATCCTTCCCCTGTCCATCAATCACTGTCACTTCTGAGCATCAACCCACACTTGAGTCCCTTCTCAGCCACCTGCTCTTCACAGAGTAGCTGACCCTCTCTTCTGTCATACAAGTTCAGTAACGTGTGTTAGCAGTTAGCAGTGTTAGTAGTGGGGTCATCAGAGCAGTCACCTAAAGGCTGTGTGAAGACACACCACAGTAATTCTGCCTCAGTACCCTCTTGGATGAAAGCTTTCAACCAAAACATCCCCCAAGACAGGTGCAAGGAGGGAGAGAACTTCTCTATCACTGTTCTTACCTCAGCCATAGTGCTTTCATTCTGACCTCTCAGGTTCCTGGCTGTGCTTTAGGGATCCCACCACTACATTCTCACTTCTACTCTTTGTTACTTTGCTTTACCAGGTTCTTATGCTTCTTGCTTTTGCTTTAAAGTTCTCACAGATTTATACTTCTTGCTTTCCACCTTGTCAACCCCTGCTTTGCTACTCCCATCTTTCACTGTCCTGCTGTCACTTTATTCATCTTCCATCCCCTTTGCCTAAAGCATCGCTCCTTCCACAACACCTTAACCATAGGCTTCCCTCCATTCCTTCACCATAAAATGTCATGTTTCCTCTCTCCCAAAAGGTGCTCTGCCCAATACCTCTTAAAAAGCAATAATAAAATCCCCAGCCTTTTATTTTCAGCAAGTCTTGCAATTGTTAAACTTCTGGAGAGAAGCTGGAGAAAGCTGAGGAGCATTTGGGTTTAGTTTTTTTCAACAACCTTTTGCTGTGCCTACATCAATATTTTATACCAACAGCTTTTACAGACAAGTGAAACTTCATGAAATACAGCCAAAGTAAACCCAAATACCCAGAGTCCTGAAGACCAGCCTTTCTTCTACAGTACCAGAACCTCAACAAGGATGCCTGAAGAAGTGCAGGACTTCAGCCTCGCCAGGCTCGTCACTGCCAGCCAGGGACTCAGCCCACCATCATCACCATTAAACATTTATCACTAAGAACCCCACAAACTCACTTCTGCTCCTGTGCAAAAGCCAAAGTTTTGAAGACACAGCAAATATCACGTGTCAGATCATGTAACGAGAAGAATCTGGCCCAGTGATTTACCCAGACATGGGACATGTTGTAACACTGCTGAGCAAGTCCTTCTCCAGGCACAACAGAGGCCACAGTCTCCTTCTGCTCTGCAGAGCCTATGGAAGCTTTGGAGGTGCAAGAGCTCCAGTGACATCAACTGGGATCACTGAACAAAGCCCAGTGAGAAACAAGCCTGGCTGCAGGAGGAACAGGAGGAAGGAGTAAGACAAACAGCGATGGTAAACAAAATAAAAGCCATGAAGGAACCACACTAGAAGGTCAAGAATAGCTAGGGACAGCTAGGGAGACTCTTGATACCTCAGAATTTGCTGGAAGACCTGGAGTGTGCCCAAAGAAGGGCGATGGAGCTGGTGAAGAGTCTGGAAGTCTGATGAGGAGCAGCTGAGGGAACTGGGACTGTTTGGTCTGGAGAAGAGGAGGCTCAGGGGAGACCTTATTGCTCCCTACACCTACCAGAAAGGTGGTTGTGGTGACCTGGGGGTCAGCCTCTTCTCACAGATAACTAGCAACAGAACAAGAGGGAATGGGCAGCAAGGGGGACTGGGGGAGGACAGGGCAGCTTGGTTTGGTTTTTAAACACTGGAGAAGTGGATAATGCATGGAGAAAATGTTGCAAAGCAAGAAATGTTACTCCTACTCCTACCCTGGAGGAAAGTCATGGTAGCTCTAGCTTCAGCTAGTCTGATGTTTGAAGGGCAGGATTAATCCTGGCTACCACTGGTAGAAGAATATGCAAAAAAACCCACAGTATGTGCTTTGGTGATAATCTTAAAAACCACTGGTTTTATTAAAAACTGGACATAAAAGAGTTTTCTGTTTAAAAAATTACATTTTGTATTTCCTCAAAGTACAATTTCTGGGGTACTTTTTCAAGCCCCACTGAAAAGCTTTTCAACACAGAAGACAGTTAAATGAGAATAAAATGGCTGGTTTGAACATGAAGAAGAGATTACACTTCCTTCCTTTTTCTGAAATGGAAGAAAGATGAAAGACAGATCTAATTTTCTTTCATTACAATCTATTGATGCACAGATTTCTCTTAATTGCTTTCCTTGTGGGTACAATCTAAACATTTAAAACCGTAATAAACCTATGAAACACCACAGGAAAATAAAAGAAGATTGAGAAAGAGCTGGGGGAAAAAAAAAAATTTTTCCTTATTTTTTGCATGGAGAACACACACCCAAGAAGCTGAGGTGCATGAAAAACAGGGGAAAATAAATGTGGCTTGGAGGAAAAGGAGACACAGAATGGATGTTACCACCCTGCTTCCAGGCCTGACATCCAGAACTCCCAACACACCGGGGGCTGCTTTGGTGGGAAAGGGAATATGAGAAGTTGCTAAACACATGTGCTAGAAAAGCAAGCAGTGAGATGCACTGAAAATTTCCCTTAAAAGAAATAAAAAAAGCCTGTCCTGGAAGTAATTCAGAGGTAATTTATCCCAGGGAGATGCCAGAGCCCAGCCATCGATGTTTTGCACTTCAAGACACCGCTGGCCACCCAGTCTCCACACAATAGCCAAGATTTAAACAGACTGACTGGAAATTGCCCCCAGTAGGCTAAAACCTCACTTCCTCATTAAGTTCCCAGAATTTAACGAGCATACAAGGTGTAAAAAAGCAGCAGTTAGAAAGCAGACAGAGCCAGGCTCTCCCATCTCCACAAGGTAACCTTAATAAACATCCACAAATCCACAGGTGACTCAAAACATGAGCTGGAAAACAGATTTAAAGCTTTTCCTCAAAATCAGAACTAGATGGGGGATTTCACAGCTGCAGGAAGTTGTGGGTTTTGTCTTGGTGCTCAAACCTCTACAAACAGCGCTGGTTTTTACTTCAAACAGAGGCTTTTGTAGCACATACTCACTAGAGGTAGTATTTTATTATTTGGTCATGGGAAAACCCAGTATTTTTTCCACACTTTTAATGCTGAATATTCTTTCTACAATACACTGGATTTACTTCAGCATGGCTATGAGATGGAGAACCCAAAGGATGCTTCACTGCTGTCTCACTCGAGAAAAGCTTTGTAAAAACCACATCCCACTCTCTGGAATTACAGGGTTGTGAACAGAGCTTGAAAGGATGCTGCTATTGGTGGGGGTGGGGGGAACTATTGGGCTACAAACTCAGATGATATAGGAAAAGTGGATAGAACTGTCATAGTACGTATGGGAAAGCACCCTTCTCCTAAAGCCAGCTCACTGGTTGAGCTGACTTCTCTTTTGGTTCACAAACTTTGTTTTTTAGAATCATAGAACACATTAGGGAGGAAAGGACCTTCAAAGGTCACCTAGTCCAAGCCTCCTACAGTGAACAGGGACATCTTCACTACATCAGGTTGCTCAGAGCCCCATCCAGCCTGACCTGGAATGTCTCCAGTGATGGGGCCTCCACCCCCTCTCTGGGCAGCCTGGGCCAGGGATCCACCACCCTCAGAGGGAAGAATTTCCTTCTAATAGCCAACCTAAATCTCCCCTTCTCTAGTTTAAAACTGTTACCCCTCATCCTATCACTCCATGCCCACAGGAACAGTTCTTCCCCAGCTTTCCTTCAGGCCCCTTTCAGGGATTGGAAGGCCGCTCTAAGGTCCCCCCTAGAACCTTCTCTTCTCCAGGCTGAACCAGCCCAACTCTTCTCTCAGTCTGTCTCCATAGGAGAGGTGCTCCAGCCCATGGATCATTATTTTGTAAAGAGCTGCTCTTGGCATTACTCATATTTATCACAAATTTATGGAGCAAGAATCACAGAATAACCTGCTAAATACAACACTTTCCCCAGCAAGAACTCTGTGTTGGCTCGGGTCAAGGCTCACACTTTTGGGATGACAGCAACAGGCCAAGACATTCAATATTTCAATCCAGTCTTCCAGGGTCTGTTCCACAGACATGAGTGCTCAACAGCTAGAAATCTTCAGGGCTGCTACAGCTGTCAGATGATGTGCAAGTAAGAAAATGGGAGACAATCCTAGTGCTTGAGCTCTTACCACCATTAAAGACCACTTAAAAAAGAAAAACAAGTGAACCCACCTTTTTTCCACTCAATGAAGGTTAGTTCCAGTGGTGCCTAGAAGCCCAGCATAGCTCAAACCCCACAGTGCAAGCAGAAACATTCACAAAACAGAAGGGTTTGCACAGAAAAGCCAGAGGACAAACAAAGGGATGGGGCATTAAATGACCTTTTTAAGCACAGACAATGAATTACTGTGGGATCACAGTTCAGGGCCCAGTTCTGTTTCCCCATCTCTCACAGCCCAGGCTGGTTCACAAACACAAGATTTCTCCTTCTCTCTCAATAAAGCAGCAAGGGAAAAATTAAAATTATGTGGGGGCAGAAAGTAAGGCAGCCTTTGTCATCTCCTGCACATTTTGTTAAACCAAAATAAGCCCATTAAACTCACATCTAAAAACTACTATAAGCAAGTTAGACTTGATGATCCTTATGGGTCCCTTCCAACTCAAGCTGTTCAATGATTCTAAGTAACAAGTACATTTTTAAATAGATTATGAAAGGTTGGTCTAACTCAAACTGAATATAATGTCACTTTAAATAGTCTAGCAGGACATCAATGTCCAGTGATTTCACACTGTGGCATGTTAAGGCCTTGACCACCTGAACCCCGACGTGGCACACAAGGGGCACCAATAATTTGGAGTCCCTTACACCTATTTGTCCCATCAGACAGATATTCAGGCACAACATTTCCACTTCTTTCAAGGAGTCTCTTAAGTCTCAGCAATCCACATGTGGCTTTTAAGATGTCTGGGGACTCACAGACTCTGTAAGAGGAAAGGAAGGGGGGTGTGAAATAAAAATCACTATGTTCAAGTCAATCTATAAAAAGAAAGAGAAGTGCCAGACTCCTGGGTGACAACTGCCACCACAGAGGAGGTGAGTCATGACCCAGCACAGGCAGGCTGTCATTCAGCCCAGAGAAGTTATCATAATCAATATCTACAGATGAGTATTTTTATTCAAAGAGCACACATTTGCCACATGAAGGATTTGGAGACTGCTCTTGGCATAAAAATGAAAGTACTGGGTGGAAATATCACAGCATGCCTCCCCCCTCCACCCCAATATATATGCCTGACAGCCCCCACAAGCCAACTGACACTGCATGAAACTGAACAGCCAGGCAACAAACTGACAGTCCAGGAGTCACCCACTCCCTTTGTGTTTGCTGTAGGACAAACTAGAGCAAAAAAGTTGGAGAGAACCAAGTGCAATTGTTTTACAATACTAGCACAAGCAGTAAGTAGCTCGTACCATACTGCAACAAGACAGAGAACATGTCTGATTCAGGGAGCTGCCCACCAAAAGCCATCCCAGAATCCCAGGCTGGTCTGGGTTGGAAGGGACCTCAATGATCGTCAAGTTCCAACCCCCCTGCCACAGGCAGGGCCACCAACCTCCAGGCCTGGAGCTGGACAAGGCTGCCCAGGGCCCCATCCAACCTGGCCTTGAACACCTCCAGGCTTGGGGCATCCCCCAACTCTCTGGGCAGCCCCTTCCAGCCCCTCACCACTCTCTCCATGAAGAACTTCCCCTGATCTCCAACCTGACCCTTCCCTCCTCCAGCTTCAACCCATCCCCTTGTCCCACCACTCTGTGTCCTTGTGAAACCCTGATTCCCCTCCTGTCCATACGCTCCCTTGAAGTCCTGGGGGGCTGCAGTGAGGTCCCCCCCACAGCCTTCTCTTCTCCAGGCTGACCCAGCCCAGCTCCCTCAGCCTGTCCTCACAGGGAAGGTGCTCCCCTGAGCATCTCCATGACCCTCCACTGGGATATGCCCACTCTCACCAGTAAACAAGAGGCAACTGCTCCATCAGGGAAGAATTATGAAGCTTGTTTATAAACACCTCAAAACACGTACCGTGCTGTTATGCAGCTGTTAAATATGCTGGTGATGCCAGGGTGGAAACAAGCACTGCTGAAGAACTCCCAAGGGACACATCTCTGGGAAGCACGAGATGGGTTTCGAGCACACGAGTTTATTACTGGGATGTTCCTGATAGCTGTTAAAACACAGTACTGGGATTGTAAACCAGGGGCCAGAGCTGGGCCCGCTGCAAAGGGTCTCGAGTTTGTAACAGCACTACCACCATTTCAGGGCACCCTGGGTCCAACTATCTGCAGAACTCAGGATAATTTGACCAAAGCTATTTAATTTTTTTAAAATACATTTCCTAGAATCCAAAATATTTTAAAAAATACAAAAATTCAAGTGCAGCACAGTAATTACACAACTAGTTTTCACACTCACAGTGCTCACCACAAAGCTCTCCAGACAATAAGTGTTTGTTTATGGATTTTCCTTAAATATATAACCTGGGCTCACCTATGAGAAGACCTGGTATTTGCAAATTAGATCAAGACCATCCCCAAAATTTTAAATCTCTATGGAAAAGCTCAGAGATGTGTCTTTGCAGATCAAATAGGAGAAGTAGCTGATTTCATACAGACTCTG